>JASAOA010001592.1:0-22577 GCA_030849815.1 Vickermania spadyakhi | reverse complement strand
GTGTATCCCATCGTCGATGAGATTCATCAGAGTAGCGCACTGCCGGAGCGTTCGATCCGGCACTTGCACCTCTCCTCCGAAGTGGTGGTGCCATGTGCCGTCCCTCGAGAGGGCAACGTAAGTTTTGCCTTCTCTCGTTTAGGGGTTAGTCGCTCCGCGAGCCGAGCTGTGAGCCACCATGGGGGGTGGCGCAGCCCGTCTCTCGACTCCTCGAAGATGTCTGCTGCACAGCCTCCGGCCGAAGGCATCAGCAGCGCTGTGGGAAGGCGATCCAGGGTGTGGAACAGCGTCATGCGCCGCATTCAGACACGTCCCGCTGCCCGACGAGCGGCGAGCCCGCCACTCCCGTCTTCACGCCCAGCCGCTGTGGTGGAGCCGTCGACGTGGAGCACTAGTGCGGTCGCCGCCGAGAACAGTAAGAAGACAGAGTCGTCTTTTTGTGCTCCGCGAGCGCTGTTTTATTACCCCAACGAGCACGGCGGCGGCAGCGTATTGGTCGGGGAATGGTGCGGCAAGGAGCCCCATCAGCCGCCGGGTCGTGTCCGCACGTCATCTCCCTCGACGAACGGGAAAAGTGCCGCGACACCAGCACATGGGAGTGGAGCCCCAGCGCTACGACGGCCTATGACACTTGAGGAATGCGAGGAGGCGGAGGAGGCTTATCGCCAGCGCAGTTGCTGCTGGTGCTGCAGGTCCGTGGATCACGGCCCCGAGCCGGAAGACCGTACCGACGGCTGGACGCACTATTGGCTCGGCTGGTGGTACCGCTACTGGGCAGTCCAGCGCCAGCGGCGCGCTCGTCAGGCCAACGTGCGGATGCATCGACAGGAAGCCCGTTATCGTGATCTTCTTATCTCCCATCATGCTGCAGTCGTCCCCTTCACCACATCACTAGAAATCGAGGAGGCGGAACAAGAACCGAAAGGGGGCGAGCCATCACGATATCTGCGAGAGCCGAGTTGAGGCTGCTAACGGAACGCTATTGGTGGAGGGCAGCTACGTTGAGGTACTTCGTGGTGCGTCGATAGACGCCGCATCAGTTTGGCATCTTCGATTATACCAGAAGTATTGGTTCAAGAATGGCGAAGTGGCACGCCCCTTTCGTTACATTTCACTTATTGCCCAGCAAACTAAAAAAAAAAAACACTTTTATTATGTCGCAGGAGAAAAGCTTTGATTTAATATTTTTTAAAAAAATAGTTTATTTCTTCTCCTTTTTTTTTTTGTTGCCTTTGAATGTATGGTACCGCGTCATCTTCTTGAAAGTGACATGGTCATTGGAAGTCACATTTGCCATTGAAACGATTTGGCTTGTGTCTGTGACCTTGCCCCTCTAATACACACTTCTTTAGAACATGAAAAGGAATCTCTTCTGTGTGTGTTGTGTGTTGCGGCTGTCGCGATACGGCGCGTCGATTCCTTCTCACTCCCGAGTGGGCATTTTTCCCATCCACCTCGACCCACCCACAGTCGAGCATCGTGCGCTGTTTCAACTTTTGCTTGGTCAAGTCCCGCTCCGTACTCTGTCGCCACACCACCTAGAGAACTCACCCCAGACTCATGAGATCACGCTCCCCTCACCCTCGGGCAGCAGCCACGAAAGTTTGCGGTCCACCTCCAGCCTCGTGGACCCCGGCATTTCGCTTTCTTCTGCCAGCACAGACGAGCAGGACGGGCTGTGTGAAGAGGAGGATAACGAGACGAACTACATGCACGAGTTTGCCACCAGCTTGACTAAATACAGTCGCCTGGTCCCTTTCGATGAGCTTATTATCATTCCCAATACAAAATTTCCAGTGACATTGTCCAACTCTGTTCATCTTGCTGCATTGTCCGTGCTTGGCACACGCGGCATTGCGCACCTACACGTGGATTTCACTGCACTGGAGCACCCAGACGACACGATGCCTGTGGTGGCTCAGCTCGTGCAGAAGTACCGTCGCAGCTGTGTGGTGCACTGGCTGCACGATGCGTATGAAATGCAGACGTGGACACAGTTTGAGTGGATGAAGCAAGTCGTTCCGCTCCTATTGCTCAAAACCCAGGACCACAACGCCTCGCAGAGTACCGCTCCCTCGGGGACCGTCACGCCGCTGACATCCACTTCGATGCAGCAGAAGGCTTCAAAAGAAGCGGTACGCGACGAGCCCCGAGAAGGACTCAAGTGGTGGCGCACCCCACCGACGGAATCCCTTCAGGACGGCGAGGTCGTCGAAGTCAGCAAGTGGTATCTCGGCTCGTTGGAAACGTCCTGGCTGGGGAGCCGCACCTCATCGGTGTATCATGAGCACAGTGATGGGGTGCCACCCACCTCGGCTTCAGACACTGCCGGGGTGTCGGAGACGCACTCTCCCCCCAACGCGGCTTCCGAGTCTTCGTCCAGCGCCGGTGAGACGGCGGAGCTGCGAACAGGAAGCAGTGCGGGGAACCTGTGGCAGCACGGCCCGCGGCTGCCCTCCACGCCATCCTCTTCCACGCGGTGCGTCGGGCAGTTGCTGGACGAGCTTTATCCGTGGGTGAAGTCGCCGTTCCGAACGCACCAAAAGAGACGCCGGCGTACTCCGGCCAACGTGTCCACCGAGAAGAGTGGTAGGGGTTCCTCCCACAGTCCTTCGACCGCAGTGTCTTCCGCTCCTTTCTACCCGGATGAGCCGACGACTGCTGCGAAGTCGCGCTACTCTCCGTCCTCGCTCCCGTACGTGGAGGTCTTTGCGCTCCCTCGCCACAGCGGAGCTGAGGTGCGCCATCTCCTGTGGGACCAAGTGGCGGACGAAGCCCGCCCGCTCCTCACCAAAACAGTGTGGCACTATGTGACAACCCACGGGCTGTACCACAACGTCCGCCGTTGGGCGGCTGCAGCGGCGGCCTCGATCCTCGCTACCACCGACTCCGGTCTTCCGGATGACGATCCCGATGTGATGGAGAGCGATGCAGCGTCGTCGCGCTTCTACCCGCCGAGGTCGCGAGGGGTGCCAGCGTTTTCTCATCCGGCCACCGCCGTGGGGCCGCCGTCGAGCAGTGTTTCGGGTAAGGAGACGGCGGCGCAGGCGGTCAGAGGCGAGAGCGGTCTCGTCTTTCATCAGCTCCGTCGAAGTAAGAAGCCCTTTCGAGCAGCACTGCGCTCTCACGCTCACCTCCACCTGCAGGGCCTCGTCCCTCGCCTCGAACTGCACCATGACACAAACAACCCGCTAGCTCGAGAGTGCTACGAGGGGCTTAAGGTGTTCCAATGCCCAGAGAACGAAGACCCGGACCTTATCGTCCCCATCGGCGGCGACGGGTACATGATGACCTGCATTCGCCAGCACTGGAAGCGATTCATTCCATTTTATGGCGTCAACGCGGGCCACGTTGGACATCTGCTCAACGCCGCCTCGCAGCTACACGAGCTGTTTGCTTTCCCGTTGAACCTCTACGCTGCCGTTATGCTCTACTGCCAGTGCGAGCAGCCTCCCCCATCTGGCGCCCCACACGGCACCCCGCCGCGCATCACGTCAGAGCTCGCCTTCAACGATGCTTGGGTGGAGCGCAGCAGCGGCCAAACGGCCCAGATTAAAATCTTAGTCAACGGGGAGGAGCGCATTCACAAGCTCAAGGGAGATGGAGTCCTCGTGTCCACCGCGGCCGGCAGTACCGCCTACAGCCGAGCGCTCGGGGCCTCTCCTGTGCCCATTGGTGCCCCGTTAATCCAGATTGTCGGGAGCAACGTCGTCTCCCCGGCGCAGTGGCGTCCAGCGCATCTCGAGCAGGAGGACGAGGTCGAACTCGTGGTGCTCGACCGGGAGAAGAGGCCGTGCCGCGGCTTTGTAGATGCGGTGGAGGTCGGAGACGTCACCCGCATGCTTATCCGCTGCAGCCGTGTCGCGGGCGTCACACTCGCCTACTCACAGAGCTGCGACTTGCAGAGTAAGCTGTATGACTTGCAGTTTCCGTGTAACAAACGTGCGGGACGGGAATACGGCAGTCGATAAAAAGAGAGATTTTGTAGCAGTTGGAATGAAGCCGAAGAAAGAAGGCAAATGGTGATCGTGGTTTTTTGTCTTTCGGGACGGAGGCCTCAGCTCATGGAATTCTGCTACGACTGGAGGACTGTACCGAAAGATCGTGACTGAGAGGCTCATTTTAAAGTTAACGCAGTTAGCGGGGTGAAAATAATAATCATAAACGACAGACATTTATATGATTGTTTTATTTTGCTTCATTCAGAAATCAATTAATGCCTTTAGTCGATTCGCAATGGCAATTGACTACATCAAAACATTGCAAAATAAAAATTAAATAATCACAAGGCAGGTGACATTGCTCCTGTTTCTTAATCTCTCTGAGGAACACATTCTTGTCATTGGAGATGCTGGATGTACCCATTACTTAACTTCCTTTTTTTCTTTTTTAAGAAAAAGGATTCTTGCTTCTTTTTTCCTACCTCTCAAGCACAGAATTCAATTTGCAAGGATTAGTTGTATTTTTATCTGTACAACACAAGCTCTTCTGTCTTGAGCATTCCCTGCCACACTAAAGTCCTCTTTCGTTTCTAAAGTCTCATTAGAAGTCCGTACTACAAAGACAGCAGTGTCATTCGAGGATCTTTATTACAGAACGATAATTTGTCTTCCCCATATCATTTCTATTTGCCACTTCTTGTATTATTTATTAAGTCTCTGTTCTCTCTTTTATCGGATTGATTATTACTTGTTATTATTTTCGGTTGTTGTTCCGATGCCTCCTCCATCTAGTCGTCACCGTGTCCCACAGGGCACCAGTGCGTCTGGTACGGGACCAGCCATAGGAGTGTCGCTGAAGCGTCGGGGTGTGGAAGCCACTGCAGATCAGGATCCCGACTCGGTGGTGGTGGAACGCTCACCGCCACCGCCTTCGGCATCGGTCCCGTCTCCTAGTGGCATCGCTGGAGACTCCTTTGTGGTGGAGCCCACACAGGACTTCACCGACTACTCCAACGCCTCACAGCCAATAGTAACTCCGTCTCAAGCGAGTGCCACCTTGTCCCGACAGCGTCCTAGATTTCACACGGTTCAGGACTTGGATATGGCACTTAATCAAGCCATTGAAGGGAAGATAAACGTCAAGAATGCGTGGGCGAGCAAGGAGGCGAGTGATTTGCTGGAAGGTATCACACACACCATTGAGCAGACCCTGCAGGCGCATACAGAGGACGACTTCAGCGGGTTTGCGAAGGTGGCCACGGTGGTGGAGGGGTGCAGCAAGGTGTGGACCAGCAGGGTAGACAGCACCTATAAGCAGAGCAATCAAATGGTTCAGCGTCTGCTGCGGAACGATCAAAAGGAGGTTAAATCCAAAGACGATGGCAGTGACGAAGAGGCTGCCGAGGAGGCGGAGACTGACGGCGACCCGGTGCTGGATGCCGCGCGGCGCCGACGCCAGCAGGCACAGAAACAGCAAGCCAAGCGGTCTGCTTCTCGCACACTGGCTCTGGATGCCTCTGAGATCAACCTCGACTCGAAGGCGCAGACCGCTTTGACGCAATCCAGCATCAACGCTCAGTTCCGAGCAATAACGGAGAAGTTCGACCAATCGCACGCCCAGGGGCTGTTGCTGAACAACGCGCCGCTGGGGAAGGCAGGAAACCTCATCCTGGATGTGGACTACACCGCCCCGACCGAGGAGAAGAAGGAGTTTTCTATTCGGCGGGCCAGACAGCTGGAGCGAGAGGCAGTGGCAACTCGAGACGACAGTTCAGACGACGAGGAGCGGGAGGAGGAGGGCCTGGACGACGCCAGAAGGTCTGACCGCGCTACCACGACCTCGAGGGAAGAGGTCCAGTGCCCCACCGTGGAGGAGGACTTGGAGATCCACTCCACCCCAGACGACCTGCCCACCACCTGGGGGGAGTCCTTGCTGCCTCTTCTACGACTTTCTGCAGGAGCACCCGTTCCTTCGCTAGGGAACCCCAGCAGACCCTCGCGAAGCAGCCCCAACGAGCCAATGGAAGAGCCCCAGCGCGCCAGCCGTGTCTCCGAACTGCTGTTGCTGGACCACCACGCCATCGACACCAGCGCGTTGCCATTGCCCCAAGAAGACACCGGTGGCGAGGACGACTGGGCGGATTCCGGCGCCGGCGACTGGGAGGACGAAGAGGAAGCGACGGCGTCGTCTGGCCCGACGGCGGACGTTGCCGCCGCAGCGAGGCGCCTGCTGGAGGGAATGGACGAGGTCGACGAGGCCGCCGAGCAGTCGGGTCGTCCACTGCACCCGAATGCAAAGGGGCTCGGTGTCGCGCTGGGTGAAGAGGATCCCGAAAACACGTGGTGTCTCCTGCAGGACGTCCCGGAAGGCATGATGGCGGGCCGCCCCCGCTCCGAGCTCGCGAAGCTGCACCGAGCTCATCGATTTGGCGTTGAAGGGGACTCCACGAGCAGCCCTTCCTCCCCAGTGATGAAGAAGGCGGCTCGCAAAGGCGGCAAGAGTGTTAGCTTTGATTTGCCGTCTGTGGTGGCGCAGTTGAATGGCTTGACGGCACAATCGCCAGCAGGGATGAGCAGCACCGCGAGTAACCACAGCAGCAGTACCCGAACTCAAAGCTTCACATTGGACTTTAAGCGGACGGGCTCCTTCGCCGGCTCGTTGGTGGATTTGGTGACACGCGATGCGGAGTCGTCCGCCCTCAAAACTTCTCCGGATTTGCGCCGAAACATTACTGCGCAGGGGAAGGAGCTGCTGCTCGCCAAAGATGCCGCTTCGAATATTTTACAGTTCATTCAGACCAGATATCAGATGGAGCAGGCGGTGGAGCACAAGCTCGTGCAGCCACCTCCTTTAGATCACGTTCCCCCAGCCCACAGCAGCGGCAACGACAGTTATAGCAGTGGATCTCATGTGACCTCGGCAAAACTTCTGCCGCGATATCTTCCTCGACCTCCGGTGACCATCAATGACTTCTTTCAGCCCTTCTGCACCCCCAATGCGCAGTGGAACGTACTGCACAAGGCAAGCGGTGGCGTTGCCGACACGCTGCGTCTCGCCACTGCTGGGCTCGCTGACGGGGGGCTCAGCTACGGAGACCTGCCGACAGAGAGTATTCCTGGTGGTGCGGAGGGCTTAGGCTGGGTGCGTGAGGGGGACGATGACGAGGGCTACGGGGACCTTGACGATGATGGGCTGTACACCGCCCAGGACGAGGGGGAGGAGGGGGAGGAGTACGCCCGGCGTCAGGCGGAGCTCTCTCTGTTGGCACAGCTCGAGGCAAGTGCGGTCGCACACCAGCAAGTCGCTGGCAGTAGTGGTGCCGCCAGCCCCGGACTCAGTGCCCGTCCCAGTGCAGAGGGGGACGGCGTGGCAAATGGCCCCGAGCAGTGGATCGAAGCCCTGCAGGCTGCTCAGCCGACGCTGGTCCAGCAGATTGACGTCTCCAAGCTACGGCAGTACATGTGGGAGGCCATTCAGCAGATCACCGGGCTCTCCGATGGCTCCTCTGCTGCTGCGGAGCCATCTGCCGCACCAAGCCACCGTGGAGAGCACCGCGCTGGACCAGAACCGTTGCACCACGTCGCTCCGGTGAGCACGCTGCTGAAGGCGACCGCACAACGGCTTTATCCCCACTCCGTCACGCACAAGCGAGGCCGGGAGTCGGGAGACGAGGAGGAAGAGCAGGAGGAGGAACGCGTCGTACCCCCGGCACAGACCCTCCTGCTGGCCAGCAAGCCCCTAATCCAGCCCTCCTTCACTCAAGTCGTGCTGCATCTCATGCCACACATCCACGAGATTTCGCCTTCCGGTGTCTTGTCGCCGGCTTTTTTGTTCTTTTCCCTTCTTTTTATTGCGAACACGCACCACGTCGTGCTTTCGAATGAAACCCGCACCCTAGAAGACCTTCAGATTGTTGGGGTCGCCGCCAGTGTGGAGGACTCAGATCCGGCGGAGGGGAGAGCCCAACAGCGTACACGTCGGCGCGCTGCCCCGGCTGCCTAACAAGGAAGGAATCCACCCGCATCCTCGCAGGGTATCCAAGAAAAAAAAAAAAGTACACAGAACAACGAAAAGAAAAGAAATGAATTTTCTGTAGATTATACAGGTACCATACCAGAGGACTTTTTCTTTCCCACCACACTAGAATTTAGATGTCTTCTCCTTTCACGTTATTTTGCAGTAAAGATCTTCATCTAGGGTTTGTTTTCTTTTTTTTCTCGACGAGCTCCCTCACTGCTACATATTATTTTTATTATTATTACTGTTATTATCTCTTTCTATTTTCTCACAGTGTCGCTCTGAGAAAGGGTGAGGAATATTGGGATATTTTCTTAAAAGTTGAGCTCCATTATTCGACTTTGTTATGATGAGGTTTCTACTATCCTGTTCTTGAGTTTCCCCTGTGATAATTTTTTTTTTTTTCTGATTGTTAGAGTCAAAAAAAAAAAAAACTGCAAAAACTAGAGAGTAGAGAGAAATTATCTTTTTAATAGTAATGATAATAAAAGACAGATGCAAAATAGGGAAAAAAAGGTAAGTAATTGATAAGATCCTGTGAAGAGCGCTATATGGTTGATACAAAAGGCTGCTTCTCCTAAAATGTTTATTGCCAGTCATTAGTGACTACTGTCCTTTTCTCCTTCTCCTTCGGGTTGTTATCTTGCTGATACACTCTTGGCTGGCTGTGAGATAGTACAAAGGAAACGAACGACACACTATTTTGTGTGCCCGCCATGCAAGTAATCCCTCGCAATCACTATCTCCTTCTGCACGACGCGCTGCGGAAGGTGATCGCGGAGAGTGGCTGCCCCGCACCACGTCTGGCCGCGTTTGTCCAGCGAAAGCACCGGTATCAGTGCGACATGGTCCTCAACTCCGTGGCGACGGACCCGGTCGGCTTTGGGCTTGGCGTGTCGGGAAATGGGAATTATCATGGCTTTGTGCACGCCCTTCAGCGGCAGCTCGGGATGTGTCGCGTGCTCCCCGGGCCGCACCCCGGGCGGGTCGATGTGCAGTTTCGGGATCAAGTAGTCGTAAAGGTGGCGCTAGGGGCAGCGTGGGAAGACCTCCCTGTGCCACAGGAGGTGTGGTCCTCCTCCACCACAGAGCAAGGCCCTGGCTCCGCAGCAGCGAAGGAAGGGGACGCGCCACAGCGAGCCAGCGTGGCGCAGTGGCTCAACACAGGCGGGGGAGTGGCTCTCACGGCGAGGGAACGGGCTCGGGTGCGGCTCTCGCTCGGCGGGTTTGACGAGGCGCTCTTCACCGCCTCCTGCACAGCGATGGAGAAGCGCGCCGCACGTCAGCTGTGGGAGTGGACTCGGGAGTATTCGCAACGCCGCCCCGTGGTGTTCGACTCCCATCCGGCAGTCGCGGCAGGAAACGGGTCGCCACTGCCTCCCTTCGAGCAGCTGCTCCCTCCGCAGTACTACTGGCTCGCACACGCTCACGAGGCGGCGGAACACTATGGGGCACTTCCGACCTCACCTGGCGTTCCCGCAGATGCGGAGTCGAGCTTCAACAACAGCAGTCCGAGTACCGTGCGGCATCACGTGGATCTGATACGAGTGGTTCGCCAGAGCTGTATGGAAGATTTCAGTGTGGCACCGCTGGAGAACCCCTTCTTTCCAGGAGAAGACCTTAACGTTATGCCCGAAGCTGTTTGGTGGTGTATGCTCTTTCAATCCCCTATGAGAGCTGCCCAGATTGGACGCATGCAAATGGAGCGCCAGGCTGCTTTGAAAGGAGCAACGAGCCGCTCGTTTACTGCAGCTGCAGATTCCTCTTGTGCGAAAGACGAGTAACAAGAAGAGGGGAGCCGGTGCCTTCTACGCGGATCAACTCTATCTATTCTTCTTTTCCTTCTGATGCTGCTGAGAAGTCGTCAGAAGGGCAAGGAGTAAGGAATAGAAGCCAAGAAATCATAATTAGCTGAATTTCAATGATGTGGTGTATTTACATAAAGTAGAATTGAGGAGGTGTTGAATGTGAACGTCTGAGGAACTTCTTCTTTTTTTTTTTTTCTCGCTATTTTTTTTTTTAATTTTTTTTCCTTACCTTCGTTGTGATGGCTTAGACGAAAAAAGATATACAACTGCGTATATCTCGTCGTCTTCCTGGTCATGTGGGGCGTCACGTCGTACCTCATGAAATCTGTCAGCGGAAATAGCACCCCTGACAGGGATGCGAACTCTCCTCCAGGGTTCACCGCAGACCCGCACCCCCCTCCGCACACCCGCCCGGAGTCGTTCACCCCTGTCGTGCCGTTAAACGAGCACCACAGTGCTGCTGGCACCACTCCCGAAAAGACTCGCTCGAATGGTGCCGAGGACTCCTTCAAGCTGTTCGGGGCGAGGGCCCTTGCCGCCGGAGGCATGACACCCATGGCTTCACCCGGCCGTCTTCCTGCGCCGGCGGGCCGGCGTGGCGGTGCGTTAGACCTCCATGTCCCGCCTGCGTCGCACTTATCCACGCACACTCCCAAGTTTTTGGTGCTGGGGGACGGGCTCATGGCTCCTTTCATGGCGCTTTGTCTCCGTGTACACGGTGTGCCTTGTGATCTTGCGTATTACCCCAGTCATCACCCGATTGACCGCGGCACGTTGGTCTTCACTCCCTCCATGACCCAGCTGCTCGGGGATGTGCTCAACGTCTCCGTCCCGTCCGGCAGCGTCATTGGCCGAATTCTGACCTTCGATCACGTCGGGAATGACATGTGTGACCTCGACTTGAATGATTTCCGTGAGCGCGGCGAGAGCCCCACTTTCTATTGCTGCGAAAAGGCAAAAGTAACGGCAGCGCTGCTCTCTCTCTGCCGTGTCGGCAACCATAGCTGTCACGTGTGGAGCGATGCGCTGCTGCACGGGAACACCACCCAGCACAGCACGTCACCTGGGATCGGGTCCAGCTTCCCGTACGGCCATGCTGCCTCCTCGGCCCACCCGTGTAGCTTTGAAGCACTGGAGAACGGCGGCGTTCGCGTTCGGTTTTCGCAGGGCTCGGGGTTGTCGCAGGATTACATGGCCGTCATCTGCACGGCCCGCAACGCGGCACTGATTCCGGAGTTGACGGTGAGTCGGGAGGAACTGCAGCAGCGAGCCGAAAACACAGAGAAGTACAAGGAGAGCTACAGTAAGGCACCGAGGTGGGTGGAGATGTGTGTGCCCCCTTTGCCAGAGCTGAAACCTTTTGAAAAGCGTTTTACTCCAGGATCGCAGGAAATTGTCGAAATTTTAACCCCAAGAGATGCTAAGTTGACGGTGCGACCTACGATGTTGACCACCAAGCTTTTTTATCACGTAACGATGAGCATACCAGAAAGCACCGCAGACCCTTCCCTGCGGAGTACGAGTACGAAGCTGTTCTGGGACGAAGTGGCGAGCCACTGGACGGCGGGGGTTCCAGGCTACATCTCTCACACTTTATTTCGTCCATTGCTCACACACATGCAGCAGCACTTTAGCAAGCAGAATGTGCTGGTGTACAAGACTCCCTTCTGTCTCATGCCCCACTGGACGGAGGGGGATGGACGGATCATCAAGGTGGCCCACGCCGCCCACGCCGCATGCTTTGACGCTATCGACGTGAATGAAGCGCAGGGCTTCACGGACTGTTTTGGATTGGCCCGTGTGCTGGCGGAGGTCACTGGGCCCACAATGAATTCCATGGGTGCGGACAGCGGAGCACCGCTGCACTACTCCTCTGTGATGAAGGGAGACGTCGCGTCCTTTCTTGCGGAGCGGCGGCTTCAAGTGATGGCCGAGCTGGAGCATCACGCCCGACTCCTGCAGTACGGCCTCAGCGAACGCAATCAAATAGGTTTCCTTCGCGCGAGGTTTGGAATGAAGATTATGCGTCGGTACAAGAAGAGCTGGTCGGCACTACTGAAGAACTACATCACGCTCCTTCCCAAAAAGCCTTAAAAAAAAAAAATAGAAAAGAATATGGAAACAAGACTTACGGCTGTTTGGAAAGTTGCTGTTTTAGGACCCACATACGGGTCGCTGCATCTATTAAGCGTAAATGCAGTGAACTTACGCTGTCGTTCACCTCTGGCCGAAACGCAGAAAGAGAAATGCGCACGACTTGTTCTCGCTCGGCTACCGGACACGTGGCGTTTAATATTTTGCTATTTTCTCCCTTTCGTTTCTCTTTTTTTATTTTCCCTTCAAATTATTTTTGTTATAATATAATATCTTCACTTTTGGCGTTATATTATATTTTATTCTTTGAAAATATATACTAATTGTGTTGTGTAAACAGTTTACAATAAAAGGCTGTTCCTCTCGATATATATTTGTTTAGTGTGGATAGACGTGTTCGACTTCGTTCCTCTGTAAGTGGAAGGGTTGTTGATTCTTCTTCGTACTGAATTCTTTTCGTCTCGGCAGTCGAAGAGTGGCAATGCGCAAGGGACTCTCGTGTTTCGATTCCTGTCTGCTCCGCCGCTTGGAACGCCGTCGGACGAATGTGGCCAGCGGTGCGGCCCTCTGGTGCTTCCCGAACTGCCGTCCCGGAGGGTCTGTCTTTCCACCGCAGCGACGACACGAAAGCACTCGCACTCCCTCCCAGCAATCTAGTAAAGCGGAGACGACGAGCCCACGTGGACAGCGCGGAGCTTATAAACGGAACAAGTCCCAAGGCCGCCGCCCGGAAATCATCCCGTGGAAGGCCACAGACAAGTCGCTGGAGCGTGTCTGCGGTCTACATGTCATTCTGAACATCTTGAGAGTGTTTGCGCTGGGTGTCCATCCACACGTGACACGGAATGGCGCAGGTCCTGCGTCGAATCGGAGTGCATCATTTCGACACCCCCATCGCGAGCGATTGAGCTGTCTGTACGTGCGAGATTTCTCGCTAGAGGGGGAAGAGAGGGAAGGAGCGGCGGGACTCTCGCGGCAGCGGGTCGTTCCAGGAAAGTACCCTGCACTGCACCGCGTCATGGCACTCGCAAAAGCTATTCAAGCGTCGCTGGAGATCACCGCCACGTCGGAAGGCAGCAGCAGCGACGCCACGCCCTTCCACATCCAATTTGTGCCGCGGAGAGAGTTGCTAGAGCTCAGCAGGGGTGACAGACGGAATCAGAACGCAGTACTAGAGGTCTCACCCTTCCAGCCGCGTCGTGTGGTTTCGCTCCAGGAAGTATGGGATGATGTCAGCGCATCCTGTGCGGATTCACCGACTAGATGGGTGACAGTGCTGTACCTGGACAAGATATTGGATCCAGTCAACGTGGGTGGTATTCTTCGCACTGCATACTTTTACGGTGTGAACCACGTGTTACTAAGCCCTGACACCGCTCCGTGCAGCCCGGCCACAGCACGCAGCAGCGTAGGCCTGATGGAACATCTCCATGTGTATCGCCTGTCAGGTGTTACGCACACTAGCGCAGCGCTCTCCCTTCTCACGGGGGCACACCAGTGGATGGCAGGACACTCATCAAATCCTCGCCGGCCGCCGTTGCTGGAGGTCATTGGAACCACTGTCTCTCCTCCGAAGCAACCAGTAGCTCACCCCCCCCTCCAAGCGCCTGTGACAAAAGAAGAGAAAGAGAAAGAGATGGGGGAGGTCCATCTGAGGCTGGTCCTGCTGGGTAACGAGCGAGAGGGGCTCCCGAATGCGGTGTTACAGCACTGCTCTCGCATTATTCATTTAGCAGCACCTCGCCACGCGATCCTCCAGTCCAACGGCCATACAGCAGCGAACCTCAGTGAAGATCTGGTCGGAGAGACGCTGGATCACACCTTCGCCACGTTACCGCGTCCGTTACGTTTTACGGCGTTACGAGCCGCACGAATTCGAAGCGGTGAAGTGTCACTGAATGTTCATGCGGCATGTGCGGCATTGCTATCCGAGCTGCTGAAGGAAAGCAGATAACAACTCTGGGAGCAATTGTTCTATTCGCACCCTCCAAAATATACATATATGCTCATTCCTTCTATTTCGTTGAATTAGTGTTCCTTGTTCCTATAATCATCCATCAATAATTTTATGAGCCATTGAAATAACTATTCTCCACCTTTTTTCCTCCATATATTTTATATTATTTTTTTGGCATTTTTGCTTCTTTTCCACTGTAAGAAACCAGAAATTATACACTCATTTATTTTTTTTGTTTTTTCTTCGTGAGTGTATGACATCTTTCCGAGTGGTAAAGATGACATTCGATGTTGTGTGGAAGTCACTGAAGAATAGCGCCCACTCCTGCTACATATCCTTGATGATTTGCTGGACGGTAACGTACGTCCTCGGAAAGGTTTTCCCTCGAATTCAGCAGCATTTGAGCTTCCCTATCGCAGAGGTCTTTCGGAGTGGCTCCAGCGTTAGCGAGGGAGTAGCGCAGCAGGCGGCACCAAACTTTCGAGTTCGGGGGATCGAAGTCCTCACTGCTTCACGTGGGGGCGTGCTGCGTTCGATATGGGCAACGGTACGCTTCATCTCTGGGATGCTGATCAAGAGCGGGGCTTCGAGTGCGGTGCACATGCAGCGGGATAGTGTCCTCACCTCCCTTTGCCGGTCCTTTCAAGTGTACCTCTTGTTCGACCGATGCATGGGCTACTTCAACGCCTCCTCTATTCTGTGTTCCTTCGCAGCCTCTGCCGTGATGAATTCGGTGATCATCGAAGCAACGCGTCAGATGCTTCTTGGGACCACCAGCACGGCCACAGCACTGCACGCCACCCCGAAGTCTTGGGTCTTGAAACTTCTTGGAGCGATAGGAAGGTCCCTTTTTTGTCTGCACACCGATTCGCTCCAGTACGCGATGTACTTCCTGAACTTTCCTACCTTCGCTGAAGCGGACCAGGAGTTGAACGGTACCTTTTCCCCATCAACTTCAGGTGTAGCAGCGTCGGCGCCAAGCACTGCACTGCCACCCCGAGCCAACTTTATCTTATCTCTCACGGTAGGTGGGCAGGGTATCATTGATGCGCTAGCGGGATTTTGCTTTGTGACGCACGATCATATGTCCATGCACAATGCAGGGGCTAAGATTCCACTTCTCGTTCGGCTGCTGATTCTATATGTCTCTCACGTCACATCACCAGGGCAGTGGAAGAAAGTGATACGAGAGCACGTTGCCCTGCAGGAGGATCAGTTCTGCCCCCGTTCTCCTCCAAGGTTCAGCTTGACGAACGTACTTCTCCGCTTCGGCTACTGGTTCGTCCAGCACAGTCCGTCGGAGGCGGTGCAGCAGCAGGGTACGGCGAGAGGGCGCAGCGGCTCGGAAGCGGTGGTGATTCCGCTCGACATGGGCTACTTCATCTCCCTTTGGAATTCCCTCGGCTTCTTTGCCGCGGGTGCCACCTCCGGGGCTCTATTTCTTTGCACTCGGTACGCCTTCTTGTCGCTGATACGAAAGTTCCATTGTGAAAACGCGTTGTGGCTGTCGTACTTCGGCTTTCCGCAGATGCCCCTCTCTGTGCCTTCTGCCCTCCAGGAAATGCTGTTGGACGACTTAAAGGACGCTATTCATGCGCAAAAGAGACTTGTCGCGGACTCCTCCGTAGATGCCAGCGACAAGAAGCACAGGGCCCTCATCCAGATAGAGGATGATGACATTGACTTGTGCTTCTGCCCCATCACACAGTCCATTATGGCAGACCCGGTGGACACCGTGGACGGCCACACGTATGAGAGAGCGGCCATTACGGAATGGCTTGTAGAGAATCAGACGTCCCCAGTGACAAATTTAAAACTGGAAGACGTACATCTGACGCCGAACATCCGCGTCCGTCAGATACTCCAGCGTATTATCACGGTCTTTGAGTAGCCCGCTTCCTACCAAATGCGGTCTTCTCTGCAGTCTGCCGGCCCCACTAAGCGATCATTCTTCCTTCTTTTGCTCTCAAATGGCAGTCAGTGTCCTACGGAGTCGTGTATAACTGTTGCTTTTATTGATTGATCTCAACGAGTTAGCGGTAGAGTGAACGTTGTGTTGCAATGTGTATTTGTTGAAAAGACCCTAAAAATGGGATAACTCCTAGAAGAAGGTACACCAGATGAAATCAGAGTCCTTTTTCTCGCGTTTCCGTCTCTCGACACGAAGAAGCCCCTTTTCTCTCACGCTTTCAGAGGTTTATTTCGACGCAAAAAAAATATTTAGCTTTTCATCTGTATTGTTCGTAGTTGTTGCGGAGTATTTGACTAGCACACAAAACTTTTCTGAAACGGATGATGGCACGGGCTGGCCTTCTTCTGGTAATTCAGATGGTTTCATCCGATGAGAAAAGAAAGTATTAGTTTTAGTTCTCTCCTTCCAACTTAAAAGTGGAAAAAATGCTTCTTGGAAGGAGAGTGGAAGCAATGAAACCTTGTGGAGTTAGGTAGGCGATCTATATTTAGTACCTTTTTTTTTCTTTCTTTCAACTCTCTCATTGGTATTAACACCGTATCGTGGTAAAAAGCTTAGTTACTATTATTTTATATTCTTTTTGTAGACAACTATCATGTGGCGTCTCTCAGTTGGGAGGCGATGCGCATCCCTTTTACCCCCATCGCATGTCGGCTCCACCTCCCGCACGCTGACGCACGGCAACCAGCTCCTTCGCGGTGTGGCCCCCACCCGGTGCTTCCGTCCTGCGCCACCTCTCCTGCAGGGAGGTCTCCGCGCCACGGTACTGCGGTCGCAGAAGTCCTCCGGCGATGAGTTCCTCAGCGAGATCGACCGCATCATTTCGTCTGTCGCCGCAGATGGGAGTGACAAGAGCCAAGTCCAGTCGGACCCCGCTGCCCCCAACTCCTCTAGCAAGCCCGCTGTCGTGAAGGAGCATACGGCTCTGCTGGAGAAGTCCAACCAGGTCTACCAGCTGAGCGGACGCCGCCCTCGTCTGCTGCTCGCTTCGTTTCACTCTCAGCCAGGACTGGGACGAAAGGAGGATGAGCTCGCGCCGGGACTCGCGGATGTCGGGTTCGACTGCGACATTTCGCCGGCCAGCCGCACACCGCAGGACGTGTGCCGCATGGCGGTGGAGGCAGACGTGCACGCGATCGTGCTCATCGCCTCCCCCCCGGTAAGCGGGCGTTCACCGGCCCCAACGACACTGCGGAGCAGTGTGAAGACCAAGCCAGAGGTCTTCACCCCGGAGGAAGAGGCAGAAAAGCTGAGAGAGGACCTGACGCACATCCACGAGCTGCAGGCCGCACTGCAGGAGCGGTCCGCGGAGGACGTTTTACTGCTGTACGTCACCCGCAGTGCGGCGGTACCGAAGGGGTTAGGCGAGGGAGCGGTGAGCGGAGTCCAGTGTTTCCCCTCCACTGCCACCGCCTCCACCATCGCATCCAGCGTTCTGCAGTTTCTCCTGGAGGAGAGTAGATGTTCGTGAAGTATCACCACCCTTTTCTTTCTTTAGGTGTTGTCGTGAGTATCAGCGCAGTGTAGGGAATCCGGATCAATTTTCCAAAAGTTAAAATTCTCACATTCAATAGGTGTTTAGAGGGAACAATGGTGGAAGGGGCAAGGGCTTCCTCATCGTGGAATAGGCTCTTCTCGTCTTCTTTCGTTCCGTTTTGCTAGAGGGTTCTCCAGTAGCAATACGATTCTCTGGAGGGAGCTGCTTTCCTTCGATTTTGCTAGCTTTTTCCTTGAGTCTCACTCTCAGTACGACTTGTTTTATCTTTTGAATTTTTTTGCATTTGGATGTTCCCATTATTGATATATGACATCTTTCTCAATGCTCACTGAAACGTTTTGTTTTAATTTTCAATTAGCTAGGGTTCTTTTCTCATTGTTGGGTCTTTTTATCGTTATTACATACACTCTCCAACCACAACTTCCTCTTGTACTCAGTTGTTGCCATATCTGAAATGATGCCCTGAATGGCCGGTTGACCATAAAAAAAAGTGTGCTCTTGCACTCATATTGTTGCGGCAGATCTTCACCCACTTCTTCCACTCTTAACATTTATTGTCGTTGTTATTATTATTATTGTCGTGTGTAGGCTTTTTATTTTTGAAAGAGGCAAAGTAGTCTACAGTACTTGGTGTTCTATTTCGCTGTTGTGGAAACGTTTGCTGTCCTGTTTCGATTCGGTATTGAGCAATTTCAATAGGGTCGTCTTCCGCTTGGGGCATTTGATCTTCTATCATCCATATTGGGGTATACGTGAGCGGCTTGTTTCTTCTTTTCTGTTCGTTTCCGGAGTGCCTTCTCCTTCCTCAAATGTCTCTCGCTCATAAGAAGGTGCTGGCCCGCTGTGTATTGGCAACCGCTCTTCCAGTCAGCAGCTCTCCGAGGTGCTTGACACCTTCACAGTTCGTGGACTTGTGTACAGCGCACCACCGCATTGCTCCGAAGGATCGTTTGTCCCGAGCCGAAGCCTTGGAGTTTCTTTTCGCGCTGGAAGCTGCGGGTGACGTGGTCATCACGGCTGAGCCGCCTCATACGGTCTTTCTCGCGTCGGAGGCGTTCTTCAAGGAAGTTCAGAAGCAACTGGCGGGTCCCATCCCAGCCTCGTCCACTGTTTTGCGTCCCATTGGGCTGAAGAAGCCCACCTTGCCCTTTCTGAGTTCTGCGGTGATAGCCCGCACCACGTACTGGTCTCGGCTAGCTCTGCTCGGCTCTCTGCAGCTGGCGGTCCTGGGCTATCTCACATTTCAAGTCTCGAGCTGGGATGTGATGGAGCCCATCTGCTACTTTCTGTCCAGCCTGTGGGGGCTGAGCTGGATGAGGCAAGGTATTCGACGCACAACACCCACATGTTTCACCCACGTGTCGTCAGGCCCGCCGCCCACCAGCTTTCACGCCATGATAGAGCAGGAATCATTGCTTTCTGTTAGTGGTGAGGCGGAAGAAGATGCCTTTGGCTTGGCTCACTCCCTTAATACAAGCCAGAGCGCGAAGGCGGGCACCCTAGGCAACGGTGCTGGTGCCGTCTGAAGCAGCTGAAAAGATGCTTGAAAGGGAGGGGTGAGGCTATTTTGACATTCAAGGGTCCCACTGGTCCCTATTGAGCAGTAAAATATTTCGTGAAGATCTCCCCTTACCCCTCCCCCTGAAAGTTTCCTTGTATCCCCGTCAGTATCATAACGATGAAGTGAAATCATGTTATGCCTTTTCTTTTCCTTCTGTTTTTTGTTTTTTTTTTCATTCATTCGAAAGCATCACTTCGTGCTCACTAGAACTACGTACACACCTCTCGCTGTCGAGTATTCCTCCGGTACACTGTCAATCTCCCTTTCATCAGGTTTTTTTTTTTTTCCTCCCTTGATTGCTATTATTTAGTTAGTCTACTGTTATATTTCTTTGCAGCATTTACCTTTTGTATTTATTGAATTTAGAATCAAAACAATATCATATTATTCTATTTGTCTCTTCCTCATTGAGGAGATATTATTATGTGAGGACAGATTAGAATATCATTAGTTGTGTATTTCCTTATACACTGTTGTACGATTAGCATTCTGAATTCTTGATCTCCGTGGTTCCCTCTGGGTGAAATTCCTTGAAATGTTGTCTTGTGGCGATGGGGCGACGAGTCCTCCCACTTCGGACTCCCCCACCGGCTCAGGGGCAGGGGCGACGTACTCGAAATCCTTCACGGGAGACCCTCCGGCGACCCGCAGCGAAAGGGCGCCTGCTGCAGAGGCCTGGAGTATTAACTTTGGTACATCCCGTCGAAAAGTGTCCAAGAAGGAACGGGACGTGTTAATGGGGAGGCACAAGATGTCGGTTCAGGTCTCGGGTAGTGTGGACAGTGAGGGGAACGGGCAGGTGCCCGCCAACACAACCTCCCTCGCCGTCGTTAGTGTAGAGGGTATGGAGGACCGCGCTGCCCTAATTCCCACCGGGCTCACCACCACACGAGAGGACCTGGAGCACCGGCTGGTGCTGCGCCTGCCTCGCCTACTGTGTGTCAACAAGCAGTACCCGCGCTCCTGCGGCATCTCCTCGCTTGTCTCCGTGTACAACTACCTCTACTCGTGGCTCGGCGAGAGTGCCGCGGGGGCAGATCGAGCACCCCTTTCTCAGGAGCAGGTCATGTCCACGCTGGGCTTTGAGCCACCGTTTGGAGAAATCCCGTGGGGGCCCTTCACGGGAAACGTGACACTCATTCGATGGTTTTATGCGCTAAATCGGCACTTTGGTCTGCGTGGGAAAGCTTATATTCTGTACAAAGTACATGGTAAGGGCAATACGAGCCGTTTGTACGAAAACGATCAAGAGGCACTGCATGCAGTGAAAGCAGCGCTTCGAAATCCAAACTGCGCCATTATCTATCACTGCTACAACCATTACATGGTGCCGATCGGCTATCAAGATATTCCGCATGCTCAGGTGGACTTCCTGAAGCCCGTTGTCCCTGAAGAGAGCTGCGATACCACCCTCTTTATTGGAGAGGTCAGTCGAGGGAAACATGAAGCCATGTACGCCAGGAAATGGAAGGATGTCGTGAAAGATCTCTCTTGCGCCAACCCACAGTACTTTAACATTCGGCATCCGGAACTGGGCATTCAAGTGAAGGAAAGCAAGAAGAAGAAGGCAGGCGACCTCCAAGGGAATTCAGACCTCCCCCCACAGGATGGCCAGATGCCAGTCCTGCCCGAGACACAGCTGTCGCCCTCGCATTCCGCACCACGCGCGGTGCCGGGGCCAATGACCGTTTCAGTCAAGGATCGGGAAGCCCCTGGGGACCCTGCGCTGCTGCCTCCCGTCCGAGCAAAGAAGCAGAAGAACTTGCACTGCTTCATTTGCTTCCGTAACGATCAGATGGAAGGGCACCCCGAGTGGTACGAAAACCCTGGTCTGTTGGCCCGAAACAGGGAGGAGGACGACGAGGACGACGACGACGACGACGACGAGCCCGGCGCGGGGATCGGAAAGCCGACTCGCCCGAACACCTCGACATCACCGCCCCACGCCCAACAAAGTCACAGCAGCTCCCCCTCGTCCTCCGTATCGTCGAGCTCGTCCAGCAGCCGCCGCGGCGGTAGTCTCCGTCGCAGTCGAAGCAGGAACGAGCACAGTGTGCCCCAATGACGGGGAAATGCGGGATCCGGTGCAGGAGTTGTTCGGCACTCCTCTGAAACCGATAAAATTACGACAGTGGACTAGACCCAATCCTCCCAAAGGAAAGCTTCTTCAGGTAATTGTCGGTATTTTCGTCTTATTCCGGAGCAGTGTTCACGGAGGTGATACTTGTTCGGATAATGTATTCGATTCCTTCATGTGCAACTCAGCAAACTGCAATTACACACAGAAATATAATAGTATATAATCGCATCCACCAAGAAAACAGTGAATATCATCGCGCTGAAGTATCATCCGCATTTACGTGGTACAGACACAGTTTTTTTTTTCTAAGTTTCGGATATTTTTTATTCTCTTTTTTTAGCCTTTCTGTGGCGCGTGTGAGCACTAACTAAATTATCATTATTTATTATTGAACTTTTAAGCTAGTTAAAAGCAACAAGTCAAATGGGATACTATGATTGGTTCCGACGGGAACCACCGCCTCAACAGAGTCGTTTTGCTACTTTTTGTAATGCAGCANCAGCTTCGTTAATAGGGAGTGCAGCAGCGAACACCGCTTCTGGAGCCGTGATTGCCGCCTCGGTACTGGGAACTGCAGCAGCGAACACCGCTTCTGGAGCAGCGAATGCAGCCTCGTTAATAGGGAATTCAGCAGCGAACACCGCTTCTGGAGCCGTGAAAGCCGCCTCGGTACTTGGGAGTGCAGCAGCGAACACCGCTTCTGGAGCTGTGAATGCCGCCTCGGTACTTGGGAGTGCAGCAGCGAACACCGCCTCTGGAGCCGCCTCGGTGCTTGGGACGACGATTGCGAATGCAACGACGCAGGCGGCGGAGAAGGCCCCAGAAGTCGGTGCGGCAGTGTGGGGGACTACAAAGGAGTACGCTCCTAAAGTAGGCTCGGCATGCGTCACCGTCGCCACCGATACAACATTTTTCCATGATGTGGCCACTTTGGTATTCTCTCCGTCGTGGGTGGCTGCTGTTCTCGTAACGAATCACTTCTTCTATTACGCTTCTCGTCTCTTTTCCAGCCACTCGGCACGCCAGCAGGTGGATACGCGTCATACCTGCTCTAAGATTCTTCGAAATGTTCAATCCACTTCCAATTATGTAAACTCCCAACTTAAAAAAAAAAAACATTAGACGATAGAGAAGGATCCCTTCGTTGTGGAGGATTCAATACAATAGTAAAAAGCAAGAAGAGAAGAAATGCGTATGTCCATCACAGCTCTCATCGGCTATTCACTATCCTTAGTGGGAAGGAGGAAGCTTCACGGGTCAAGAATAACTTCACTTCGGTTGTCTGCGATCAAAAAGAAAAGGATTTATTAAAGAAATTGGAAGCACTTACAACTGATGTATTGCACTTGCTGCACTTCAGGTAATTGACATCTCTCGCTACAGATTTTTGTTTCGCTCTCCTTATCATTTTGTTGGAGCTTGCGGAGTGAAAATGTTAAGATGAAAATATGAAATGTCTTTCTTTACTTCTTCTTATATAGTCGATTGCGGCGTTTCTATAATATAATTTAATTTTTAAAAATGGGGGAGCGGCGAAAAGCTTGGGCTAGGGCTAAGCTTTCTCCCTTTCGTAGAGTTTCTCTTTTGTTGTATACCCTAAATAAAGATGAACTTCTTAAATTATGGATCCCTGTATGGTTTTATGGTA
>JASAOA010001591.1:0-22336 GCA_030849815.1 Vickermania spadyakhi | reverse complement strand
CTCGCGCGTGAGCCACCCCGTCCCGCGTTTCCAATTCTGTCGTGTGAAAGAAGGCCTGCAACGCCTCTTCGGCTGCTCTGCGTCGCACCGTTTCGCGTTCCAGACGCCGCTGCAGCTGCCCGCGCAGGTCTTCCAGAGTCTGGCACCGCTGCTGCTGCCGCGTGGCCTCCAGCCGAACGGTCCAGACACGTCGCTGATGAACCTGGTGGTGGTGACCCACAGCTCTGCGGTGGCGTCGCAGCTTGGTGTGCAACGCGTTGCGCTCCTGGCTCACCCGCGCCAACACCCCTTGGAGTTGAGACAGGTGATGGGTCTGCAGGAGCTGCATGTCGAGCTCCTCTGCCGTAGGTGGGGGCGGAGAAGTGGACGGGTAGCTGCGTGGATGACTGCTAAAGCCACCCGAGGACGAGAAGGCGGAGGGCCGTCGAAGGCGTGGATGTCCAGCTGACAGTGTTCGTGTCTGACTTTGACTCTTGCTCTTACTACTACTACTATGCCAGTGCGGCGCAGGCGACCCACGCGTCTCTTCCATCTCCAGACGAGAGTGGTGATCTGGTGCAGCGTCGTTCACATCCGGTCCTTCCCGCTCGCACAGGGACCCAACCCTAGCCGGGTCCGCGTGAACCCTCGTTTCCAGTACGCGTACTTTCACCGGACGAGCTGGTTGCGGGAGTGCCTCCGTCTCATCCTCCATCGGCGGCATGGTGGGGGAGGGCTCCAAGGGCGTCGGCGAAGAGGCGACCTCTATGGTGGTGGCGCTGCGCTTCGTGTCGTCTAGTCCGTCAGGTAAACTCGATCCTCTCCGCCAAGACGCTGGAGTATTCTTGCCCGCATCGGTGGCTGAGGAGACCATTACAACCACCAAAGGCAGTGCAGTTGTCGTCTCCGTCTTGGTGGAGGGATGCGGTTCGAGGTGGTGGTGGTGGGCGTTGCGTTCCAGTTTCCAGTCCGGTAGACCTTCGTCCGCCGCGTTCTTCTCGCTCTCCACACAACTTGCTGGATACAAGACCTCGTCATGGTGATGCGCCTCGACGTGGATCGCATCTGGAGAGGGAGACCCGGACCCGGACCTGGACGAAGTGCGCACACCGTCCTCCTCCTCCTCCTTCACTTTATTCAGTTTGGATTCGCCTTGTGTTTCCCACTGCACGACGTTCGATGACGTCTGTCTCGCATTATCGTTCTCGTCCATTCGATCTCCATTCCAACTGACGCTGTCCATAGAGATGTGAATATGCAATTGAGGGTGTTTGAGGTGGGGGATGACGCCATTGGGAGGTGAGATATCTGGAAAACCCACATCTCTCCCCTCTTCTGTTTCTTCTTCTATAGTCTCGGCTCCTGTATCGCTTCGCCGCTTCTCCATTCGTTTACGTCTTCGTTTCGTGGAGTGCGGTTTCCCTCCTTCTGCACCAGCCTCATCGTCATCTCCCAGAGGCCCGTGGCAGTGCGAGTGGGAGGACGTCGGTATCATGGAGCAGGTGTGAGTGCGGGAGAGTTCTGTGGAGGAGCTCCGTCGGGATGACACGATGCCAGTGTCCGTGAGACTGTGAGCCGCAATACCGATGGCGCTCTGGCTGTCGCTGCCACACGGTCGATGAGGTGAATTGCCCGCATCCACGTACACGACGGCAGGCGTGGCCTCTTGGCTAGCCCTGCTGTCTCTCTTTCGGCTCGTGAGGAGCAGAGAAATGTGCACCGGCTCCTCCTTCTCCAGGGATAGGGAGGTCTCTGACGCGACGGGCGCGCGAGAGGACGGTCGCGAAGAGGCGTAGTGGTTGGGACTCGCGGTGGCGATCGAGACATCTGTGAAGTGGGGTACCCAGAAGGTCGACGTTCCGTTATTAGGCGGCGTCGTCGTCCTCAGGACCTCCTTCCCTGCTCCCGCGGTTGTGCCCTCCGCGGGATGCGTCCCGCTGCTAGGCGTGGGGTGGGTGAGGATCGCACCAGCGATACTGCGCCCCGCAATCGCCGTCGAGCCGCCGGAGAGGTTGACGCTGCTCGAGCTGGGATGACGGGAAGCCGGCTGCTGCACACACGAGTACCACGGCGTCGTGCCACACGGTGACATCCCGATCCCTAATCGAGCTCCCTCGAACGAGAGCGCACTGGACTGTGACATCGTGGCGCCACTCTCGGGTCCCTCCGCAATTACACTCTGCATCTGCATCTGCATCTGCTGTTGAGCCTGGAGCTGCTGCACTGTGTTACGAAGAAACTGCTGGTGCTGTTGCTGCGACGGTGATGTCAGAGTGTTGCTGGTACTACTGTTCGGTGCGGTGCCATACGGTGTTTCGGGTGTGCCATTCAACATTGTCCCGTTTGCGAAGGAGATGGGAGTGAACCCACCAGCGACTCCAGGGCTCCCTAGCACGTTGGAGGTCAGATTCGTGTTGCTCGCTGTCGCCGCCGCCGCCACGGTCATCGAACTCAGACTCATCATCCCGGCGTAAGTGTCCATACTCGCCTGCAAGTGCAAAGTCGTCGTCGTATTGATGGTCGAGTGGGGACAATGGGGTGGGGTGCTGCTGCACATCGCATTCCAGCCCATTCCAACTGTGGAAGCACTTCCCGGGGTGCCGGGGGGCCCCTGCATTGTGGTGGTGCTCGCCATCGTGGTTTCGCTAACCATGGTGGTGGATATGGCGCTGCGGCTCGCATAGTGAAGGGCATCCACACCTGCGGCTGCGGTGCCGGAGGTCGTCGTCGTCGTCGTCCCTGCCCTGCAGAAATCTGTGAGTAAGGGGGAGAAGGCGGCTTGAAGGGGCTCGGAAAAGGCCAACTCCCCGTTCACGAGGCCACTGCCCGTGGTCATCCTGGTCCCGTTCTCGCAAGGGGCGGGGGAAGGCGAGGGGTTCACGGAGAGAGACGGCGTCGTGCACGTGAAGGGGTGAAACGGGGAGATAAACAGTGGACGCGTGGGTTCGACTTCGAGGACTTGCCTCATTTTCCTCTGAGCGCTAATGGGCAGACTCGTTTTCGTGGCGCTCTGGCTCAGAGGATGCGCCGTGGCAGCCGTGGTCATTGGACCTTCTGCAGTGTCTTCTTCGGCTTCATCGATGGTGTCGTCGTGAACTCCTTCCTCGTCCAGCCCTTCTCGTTGAAGGAAGAGCACCTCCTCGAAGGGATAGCTGGGTGGGACGTGTCGCACATTGTTTCCGCTGTCCTCCCCGGAAAGCAAGGCATACGACTGCGCTAAGCAGCGTTCCTTCGCGACAGGGAGACGCGCCTCCTCGTGCGCACTACTCTTCTCTTGTTTCGATGGTTGTGGTGGCTCCTCCTCGTCCAACGCCGATCGGGGTACGGTATCTCCTTCTGCCCATGTGCGGTTTGCGGAGAAGGAAGGGGGGGAACAGGTCTTTTGCATCGCCCGCTGCTGCTGTTGGAGGGCCTCCACCTCCAGACGGAACTCCTCCAGGGTGTGTTGCAACTCCCTAATTTGCTGATCCTTGTGGTCCAGCAGCTGCTGCAATGACTTCGGTACACCGTCGTCGTCGATGGAGCACTGATGCGTCAGCGCCTTGACTTCGTCGAGGGACAAAGGACTTTCCAGCTTACTCATGGAGCCGGCCGTCGCTCCGTCTCTTTCACAGCCCGCGACGATATGCGTGGCCGGTAGACTGCTATGGCTGCTGTTGCTGTTGGGAAAGGGAAGCCCTCCCAGACCACAACTTGTCGTACTAGAAGGATGTCGAGGAGGAATGAGCCCTGCAGCCGCGTTCCCTGAGAGTATCAAGGCGTTGGGCGTCGCACGACCGTAATGAAGTGCAAAATCATCAGCCGCTGCCAAGTGTGGTGAGCGAGCGTTCGATGAGAAACACTGTGCGTCCTTGGTGGCGGTCGTTGGGGTGGGGCAGGCCGAGTCCACACCGCTCTGACACGAGGAAGCGTACACGTCATTGTACCGTGTCTGCACCGTGAGTGGGATGCAGGGGGGCGGTGGTTCCATTCCGAGCTTCGAGACGAACGGGCTGCCTGACGCCTCCTGTAAACTACTGCTATTCGGGGGATGATCGGCTTCCATGCAGAACCACTCCCCTGCCGGCTGTGGGGATGTAAAGGGAGTTTGCGTGGCCGCATCCATCACCGTCGAAGCCGCAGCGCCTTTTCCCACCACCCCCCCTACTCCTCCTGCCGTCGCACCGAAGCGTTCCGGCATCTTCGTGGTGGCATGGCCGGTGTCCGCCGACTGACTTCTGCTGAGAAACACCGCGAGATGCTGCTGAAATAAGGACCCCAAGCCCCCTTCCGGCGCCGAAGCGGTGATCGGACTTAAAGCGTTGAACGGGCTGCTGCGCACGAGAGCACTTGGCGGCGGAGAGCGGCTCGGGAAGTGGTCCGCCTCGTCGTCAGCGGCCACCACCCCACTGCCCCGTGCTCCATCACTCGCTTGGTCAGCGAAAGAGGGGGGCAGCGCGCCATTGTTCTCAGAGGAGGTGCGGCTCCGCGACGACGCGTGCTCCACGAGCAGTTGGGAGACGTGAGGCCGCCCCACGAACGGCGCCGATGCATTCGCTGAGGGGAGAGCGTCCGTGTCAGGGTTCAGCTGTTGTGGCCACTCCACAGCGCTATCGGCACCTTGTGATTTGATGGCGGACGAGGATCGTCGCGCCTTCTTTTGCGGGTACACCTCACTCTCGCTCGTTCTTTCCAGGCTGGGGTTCGCCCCAGCGCACCCCGGCTCCGCTTCACTGAAGGGTGCACTCCTCCGGTGCTGCGTCCACACCGCGCTGCTGCTCACACTCGGAAAGCCGGCCTGGGTGAAGACCACCGCACCCGTCAACGATGGGGAGGAGAACTGCTGACAGAGCGGCGGTGGCGCACCACCGTCCGAGTCCATCGGCACCGGAGCGATGGGGTGCGCCGGCGGAGTGGGTAGTCCAGGTGGAGGGGAGCTCACTCGCACATGGTACAAGACCGTGGTCCCACCCGCCACGGTAGGGCGGTCGGTGGTGTGGCCCGCAAAGGAGCTACGGAGGGAGAAACTATCCCCCCCACTCATGTTAGTCCAGTTCTGCGCCGCACTGCCGTACTCCCTTCCCCCATACAGCGTCAGGGGGAACGGGTGATAGGAATTCGAGGCGTACGGATTCACGGATACCACGCTGGAGGCCCGACGCCGACGACGGGACGGCGTCGCGGACGAGCATCGGTGGAGATGCGCCGAGGAACATCGTCGATCATGTGAAAGCGCTGTCGTACTGCTGCGCCGAGACCGAGTCAACACATTCGCCGGGGTCACATTCACACTGTTCGGGTCGTACCACACCTGCGACAAGGAATGCACGGGACTGTTACTGTTCATCGGCACGTTCAGAGCTTCTCCAGCCGCCACTACGGTTCCACCTGCCTTCATGGTAAAGGGCAGGACTTGGCTCTTGGGGCTGCCGCAAGCCGGCCTCGACGAAGCGCAAAGGGGGGCAAGCGGGAGTGGGGGACTGTGGCCCCGCACCCGGGAGGGATGACGCCGATGAAGTTCCACCAGCATCTCCTCCGGCGCCGTGCCACCAGCCGAGGGGAGAAGGCTGCTGGGGTATGTCAAGGGGCTGAATAAGCCCGCGGGAGGGATCATCCCTGCACTGCTCCACGCCACACCGGCAGGGTGACCGCGGACTAGCTGCAGGGCATACGTGGCAAGCTTCACCGCCCTTTCCGCGAGCTGGTACTGCTCCACCCCAGCTGAAGGACGAGGCGGAGAGAGAGCGAGAGACGGCACAGGGGGTGCCGCTGCAGCGTAGGGCACCACCGCCGCAGGAGTAGAGGAGGTGTTACGTGTTGGCTGTGAAAGGGAAGGGGGCGACTGTAAGAGAGAGCTGTGGAGCTTCTCGAACGCTGAAAAGCTTTCCGGCGCTTCACTCTCCCCGCTCCCCGCTGTCTCTGTGGTGGTGCCTTCGATCCTGCGCGTCACCAGTTTCTCCTCCTCCTCCTCATTACCGTCGCCCTCTCCTCCGTGAACCGCCACATCGCCCTGCGTGGACGTCCTCAGCGACGTCGTGCACGTCTCGGATTCCGGTACGACCAACGCCTTACCCGTGCTCGTCGAATCGGGAAGCACCAAGCGCTCCACTTGCAGCGGGGAGGCGGTTGGTCGAAAAGGAGGATGGGCACGCGTCCGCGCGGGGCTAAAGGTGGACGAGCCCGTGGACGCCATTGGCATGGAGAAGGAAGAAGAAGAAGAAGACGAGGAAGTGGAGCCGAAAGGACTCTCGGGTGAGCGTTGGTGCAGCCCCGCTGTTCGCTTGTTCCTTGTGCGCGCATCATTGTTCTGGTTCGTCTCCTGCGCCGTCTCGAAGGTTTGGATCGGTGAAGCTGGGTGGTGACTGGTGGGGAGCCCAGGTGTCGTGGTCGTCGCTCTTCCAGGTACGGCAGTCGCAGTGAGGGACGGAGACTGGAGCAGCGCCGGCGGAGGTGGGGGTGGTCGCACCGCGTCGGGTTGCTGCAGCAGAGCATGCTGCTTCATCAGAGTGCAGACATCACGAAGGGAATGCAACAAGACATCGAGCTGCTTCTGAAACGGATGCACTGCAGGAGCAGGAGGGGATACGGTCTGGGTTCCAGTCCAAGACGAGGCCAAGGGCAGCGTCGGTGAAGTCGCGGTGGTAGGAGGGAAGAAGGGCTGCACCGAGAGACCGCCGGCCGGAGAGAGGGGGGAGTCGGCTCCTCCAGATGGAAGCGCCGGGTGGTGCGGCTGCGTCGAAACGCCTCCACCTCCTCCTTCCACTGGAGTCCTCTTCCAGGCACTGGGGCTCTTCTGTGTCCTTGGCGGCGCTGTGACCCCTCCTTGTGAGGGAACACCAGATGTGAGGGGAGAGATCGTATGCTCAAACGAGGGACGTGGTGACTCGAGGCATCCCATTGTGGCGACACGAAGCGGCTGCTCTTCCAGCGGTGGGGGCTTCAAGGTCGCCTTCTCTTCCTTCTTCTCTCCGGGCACCACCGTGGCATCGTTCACCTGGGAGGAGGACTTCTTGTCATCGGACGGCAGTAAAGAAGGAGAACCCGCTGAACTTACGGTTGCCTTTTCTTCCGGCTCATGGGTAGCCTGCCCTTGTTGAGCTGCCGCTTCTTGCTGTTGCTGCTGCGCCGCTATGGCCATCTCTGAGACGTAGGCGAACTCCTGCAAGTGTCGGCTCACTAATTGAATGAGCGAGGGCATAAACCAGGAGTAAAAGATGGGAATCAACAGCTTCTCACGGATACACGGGAGAGTGGAGCCCTCCTCCTCCTCCTCCTTTTCAATCCCTGTGTCGTACCGATGCTGCTCCGACTCGGGGGCCTCCCCCTCCTCCTGTGGAGAGCGCCGCAGGTGTTCTCCATTGGGTGCCATGCCAGAAGCGAAGTTCATTCCTCGCGCACCAGTACAGATGTGGTGCTGTCGGTGGGCAGTGCTCTCCGGTGTTGTCGGGGTTCGCAGTGAGAGCGCCTGGAGGGTAGAGAGACCGGCAGGGCCTGCGACAGACCACGGGTGAGAAGACGAGCTCACAGAAGGGCGTGGTGGGGGGAACCCGGCGGAGTTCACTGCAGGGAACCACTGCGAGGTGGTACACCACGAAGTGCGTTTCTTTCTCTTTGACAACAGTGGTGACGAAGCCGCAACACCCTCTTCTGTCACCTCTACACCACTCCCAGGAGTAGCAGCAGCCGGCGTTTCGGAAGAGGGACGAGAGGGTTGATGCGCCTGTGTGACTTCGAGCCGAGCAATAGGGCTCTCCTGGCCCTCCACCCACGAAAAGGGGGAGGAGGGTGTGGCAAGCAAGCTGTTGGCTGCCTCACCTTGAGGCTGTGCGGCGAAGGTGAAAGTTGAGCGATGCAGACCTGTCTTTCTCCTTCTCTCCTCTTCATTGACCTCGTCTTCCCAGCCTTGCGGTGGCTCTGACGAGTGCTTTGGGGGTACACGCTGAGACTGCCCTGGACCCTCAGCGACCGTCTCCAGGTTTTGGGGTCCAGGTGCTCGCTTTCCACGCTGAGCACGCCGATGAGTGCACCTCTTCTTGTGATGGTGTGGTGCCTCTTGTCCCTGCTGTTTCCGGTGCACTTCTAACGCGGAGCGGTGAGTTTCTCCTTGAAAGGGAGGGTCCACCGAAGGAAAGGCTGTACTTGTTGGCCCTAATAGTGTCGAAAGCACCAGTACGGGATGTGCGGAGGACGGGTGTCGACGTGTCTGCTCTTTTACGTACAGTGGCGCTGCAGTGGATCTCCCCCGACTCGATGGTACGCCGGTTTGTTTCACTGTCGTTGGGCTCTGCGCACCACCGTGCAACACCGACTCCACGCCTCTGGCCTGCAGTATGTGGGGAATGCCACGGGGATCGATTGGGACGTACGGTATGGGAGTAGGGTTCTGTAGTGGTGGACGGAGTGGAAGAACATCTTCAAGAGAAGGCACTCTCGCTTCCTTTTGGTGTATGGCAGCGAGAGAGAGTGGTCCGAAGACCTGAGCCCCATTCATTGCCGTGCGGGACTCTGCAACGTGGCGGCCTCCCTTCTTCGCCTCAATGGGCTCAGCTCTTCTTCCGATGGCCGTGGCGCTACTCGTCGGGGCATACGTGAAAACCGGGAGTGCGAGGCCGGAGGGGTACAATGAGAGTGGCGGCGGAACACTGCCGCTACTCATCACCATGGGGGACCCTGCCGCGGTACAGAAGCTGCTAAAGACCGGCAGCTGATAGGGAGCAGGGACGGGAGACGCACTCAACATTAAAGGGGAGTAGTACCGCACGCCCCGCGTCCCCGACGCATTGCTGTTGATGGACATCATCGAGAACTTCTTCTTCTTCTGCTTCCTGAAGGGCGACCCGGCCGGGGTTGTTGGAGACGATCTATACACTGCTGGAGAGGATTTGGACCTTCGGGACTGCGGCGAGAATTTCGAGACGTGGGGCTCTCCCTCCGCCCTCCTCTGCGGGACAGTGCTCCTTCGCGTGAACTTCCAGTCGGCACTTCCGGAGAGGGGATTGCACTCCTCCGCGGCAAAGGGCTGGGAGAAGGGAGAGAACGGACCCAATTGAAAGGCGGCGTTGTTATTCACACTGACAGGGGATGCTAGACGTGAAAATGTGGCCATGGCAGAAAAATTTGGGTTGCCGCCCACAGAAGGGGCAGCCACCGCACGGCCACTGGCGGTACCCTCCTCACCCTGTGGAGGGCTTCTCGGTTGAAGAGGCAGTGGGGATCCCACCCCGCTCACGAAGGGAAGTCGCGCTGCATCGCTCGGAGCGGTGGAGTTCGGGTGCGATGAGGAGAAGCCCCCAGCGGTGCCGAAGGGCGGTGGAGGCAATGCGAAGTTCTCGTGACGGCGCACACGCAGGAAGTGACGGTGCAGCGGCTCCACTGTCGCTCGCAGACCCGTCAAGCCCGAGCTTGGGGGAGCGGTGGGCAGGGGCGATGCGCTGTGAGGACTGGCGCGTAAGGGAGCCGCCGTCTCACCGCGAACGCACTCCTCCGTCGAATCGCTCGCGACCCCGAAGAGCGTCCCGGCGAAGCGGCCGTGAAGGGGGGACAGCGCCTTGGTAGGACCCGCTGCCTCAGTAGCCATAACAGGAGCTGCTGTGGGAGTCGCGTCGTAGAGCGGTGGTGGTGCGGAGGTGAGGAGGGGGCTGCCCCACACTGCCAGCTGACGTACCTGTTGGCGTTGCTGTGCGGGTGTGAGGAAGGGTCGAACGGCCACACTAAAGTCCACACACCACTGAGTGAGTTGAGCAAGGAGTAGAAGGGGTGAGGTAGCGGACACGATGGTCGTTTTGCCTGGTGGCGATGCGGTGGGCAGCGGAGAGGAGCCGCCTCCTTCACCACCCACTCCTGCCACCAACGCACTATGGGGAGAGGAGACGGCGGAAAACTTTGCAAGGCCTTCCTCGAAGGGCAGGGAAGGGCTAAAAAATGGAGTGTACTGCGAAAATGGGGTACCGCTACGCAACGTGGCGGCTAAAGTGTCGGCAGTCTGCTCCCCGGACGGACCTCCGCCCACCATCGTACTCTCTGGGGCAGGCACCACTGTGGGACGAGACGGCACCGCAGGAGAGGGGCCGGCAGAGAGCTGGTGGGAATGCGAATCCGACGGCGGAGGATGCCGAGTTTGTGGACGAAGGGCTGCTCGCCTGCCGTCCTCTGCACCAGCGGTGGTTTCCGCTGAGCTGCGCTCTTCGCCTTCTACCCAGTCCTGCGCCATCCCGCCGTCTTTTTCATCTTCCCCTACACCATCGCCGTTGGTGGGATTGAGATGGGAGAGCGCAATGCTCGACTTAAGAGGCGTGTCATTCGAGAAGTTTCCGCCCTCCTCCGTGGGGGCCAGCGCCAGTGCTCGGAGGATGCTCTCACTGTCTTGGTCGTGGTCGATGGCATCGCTTCCTCCCGCCCCCCCGTGGCGGTGTTCGTCTCCATTCCGCTCTCTACCGCTGGAAAGACGTCCAGGGAGGACTCCGGGGCATGTTGTACCACCAGAAAGGAGTCTCAAAGGGGTGGTGTTAGTCTCCTTAGTCTGCAGCCCAGACGAAGAGGATTGGGTGTGGATGTTCGTGTGGTGCCTCTCATCCAACGCCACCACACCGCCGTCGTCGTCCGCTGCGTGCAGTGGATCCGTCGTTGTCGTCGCATCCGCTTCCACAGCAGTAAAGAAATGCGGGTGGAACATCATCTGCAGCCGCTCTTCTAAAGGCTTCAGTCGCTGCAGCAGCATTTCCTTGCTCACGGCAAGCTCATACGCTTCATTAAAGTGGCGTAGTCCATAGGAGAGTCGCACCGGGGCGGTGAAGGCGAGCTGCTGCGCCAAGAGTTGCAACACGGCACGGCGATACCGGACGAGGTGCGGGGAGACCCCGTCCACCGAGCAAGGAAGCACAGGCGATGCGACGACGGACTGCGGCGATGGTTTCGACCGCGAGCTAAGATCTTCTGCTGAACGTGGATCGGTATCCTTGTGGGGACCCGTGTTCTTGTTGGGAGGGCTGCAATGCGAGACAAAGGGCTCCAACATCTCGGAGAGCACCATCTCACTGATGCACTGGCTCAGTGCCACAATGTGCTCTACACGAAGTACGAATTCAGCGTGAGGTGGTGTTGTTTCGAAGTGGTTGGGTGGAGACGACCGCCGTCCTTGTACATCGGCACACCCAGCCGACGTCACTGAGGGGTGTGGCGGTCTCGCGGTATCTCCCACTTTCTTGTGATCTCCTGCGGGTTCTTCGTCCTCTGTCGCATCGTGGAACATTGCCTCCTCCTCTCCGCTGTACCCTGCTTGGGTACGGCTCCACACGTTGCACCACGCAGAGAACAGCAAGAGGACCAAATCCTCTGCCAGGCCATTTGCGAGCGCCAAGGCATGCTGCAGGTACAGTGAGGACGAGATCAACGGCATCGATACAAACTGAAGTCCGACCCACGACGATGCGGCGGCGCACGTTGCCCCGGGTCTCTCTCTGGAGTTCAGCCGCGGCGGATGATGATGGAGTTCCTCCTCCTGTTGTGCGGTAGTCGACGTCGTAGTGTTGCCCGGAGGAGCGAAGCTCGTCTCGGTGTTGCGATGATGCTTCAGATACGGCTGTGGTGGTGACTGCGGGTAATCTTCCAGAAGCACCTTCGCCACCGTGCAGCGCCACGCGGCCACACCGCTGAAAGGGGTGACTGAGGCAGGTGGAGCGCAGCTGCGGAGGAGTTTCCAGCGCTGAAAGCGTTGCCCCGTCTTGAGAATACTGCGGGGCGGACAATACGGCGAGCAAGACGCGACGGCCTGCATAAACAACTGCGAAGAGCGGCCTCGAGACGCGGAATTCCCCAAACCCGAGCGCTGCTCGAGTGGTTGCGGCAGCTGATACCGCTGGTAATGGTGCTGGAGTCCGTTTCGCCGAGGAGGGGACGCTGTTGCGATGGCGCAGGACGTCAACAGTGCGGATAAAGACAGTGAGAGCGATGCCGTTGTGACAGCTGTCTCCGCTACCGTACTAGAACGGGTGCTCCCTCGTGGAGCGGCGCGTGGGTCGTCCTTGGCTCGTTGAACCAGATTCGTTTGACTCCCCTCCTGCTTCTGTTCGTCCTCTGGCAATGAAAATCGAACCCGTGCTGTGCTCCCACTACTACCCACCTTGTGACGGCTGTTTCGAGACGTGCTGCTGCTTCTGCGCACTGCAGCGACCGTAGAGTGTGGTTGCAGACCACCATCCGCACCGGGCCTTGTGGAGGACGTGACAGCTGCTATGGCGGGTTGCTGTGGTGGCGTACTCGGCACCCCTTCTGCGAGGACGCTGAACGACGTTTCCGTGGGAGTGCGCGGTGTCGAAGGGGTGGGCGTAGCGTCCTTCGCATGCGTGGCACCATTCGTGTTGCTCCTGCTGCTGTTGCTGTTCGCGATAGCCTCTACCGCAGCGCCTTCCTGCGGTGGTGGGGTGGGGGTCTTGGGCTGGAAAAAGAGCTGTTTCAACAGCAGATACGGCACTAATTCCGCCTCCGTCCAGTCCACTCGCAGGTATCGCGGCGGAGCAGGAGAAGACCGCATCGTTGTGGTGCCGAAGAGCGGGCACTTTGAGGCGTGCGCCAGTGCGGCGTCAGACGTGGAGCAGCGCCGGCAAAAGCGACACACTCGAAGCGCAGCGTTCGAGGCCGTAGTGTGTCGGCTGTTCGGGCTTCCGATGGAGGAGTAAGGGAAGTGGTGAGAACCTCCTCCTGCACGATACCGACGCCGACGTCGCATCATGCAAATGGTGGTGGTGGTCTGAATGGTGCTGCTCGGTGGCGTGTGTCCGCCCTCTACCTCATTCTGCCGGCCGAAGGGTGGGGTGGCGGAGGCGCTGCCTAGTCGTGGCACGAGTAATGCCGGAGGCGGGGGTGCGGGAAGTGCCACCCAGGAGGTGTGCTGTATCCGCTCTCTCTGGCGTGCGTCTCGACTGGTGCTCCCGCTCCCGTGGCGACACCTAAAGGTAGAATTCCCATTATCACCCGTGCGTTGAAGCCGATGATGATGATGGTTCGAATGCGAGGAGGGATGGCAGCGTCTGCCTCGGTGGACTCCCCGCTTCTTCAGTGGCGTCTCCCGCTGTTGTGATGTCGTTGCCGTGGTGGACGTCGAGAGAGAAGACGCAGCGGTGGAGCCGGTGCCGGAAGGGGAAGCGACGACTCGACGTGCTCTCCAACGGTGGCGACGACCACCAGCGAAGGGAACACTAAAGGGACGGCGGTGCGTCGGATCAACGCACAACATCGATGGACCACCGAATACAGAGGAAGGGCAAGGAATCTGCTCTTGTGGTTGTTGTTGTTGAGACACAAAAAAGAGTGGTGAAATGTGCTGTACGCGGCTCAGCAACACTGTATTGAGTTTTTTCTTAATCTTGAGGGCCTCTCCCCGTCTCGAGCCCTTCGTTGAGACGGAAGACGACTCGTACGCCACACCCACAAAGGTAGGAATCAACACCCGGCAGGCCCATTCATCTTCCAGCTCTTCCTCCAGAGGATCTTCTTCTTCTTCCTCATCCCCCCCTCCTACCACCTCTTCACTATCCTCTGGTGGCACATCCTCCTGGAGCGTTTGGTTTTGAGCTTCTTTCTGGCCACTCGTCATGGAGGAGGACGCAGGGTTGCTCTCCCCTTTGTCGGTGTCGAAATCCGTCCCCCCTTTCCTCGACGCCGCACCCTCTGCACGAGCAGAGAGGCCTGTGGTGGCGGTGAGGGGCGTAGTAGACGAAGCAAGGGTAGAGGTGGGCTGCAGCGAATGGCTGAGCTCTTCCCCGTCCACCTCCTCCTCGTCGTCAAACAGCTTTGCGATGCCGGCCTCACGGCCACCCGAGAGGGCACGGGTGCGTGGCACTCCACCCTCGGCGGAAGAACGAACCTCGTCCTCTGAAGGGGTGCAGAGGCTCGTCCTCCTGCTACGCCGTTCGGATGAGGACTTCTCTGCTGTGGTGCCCACCAGCGGGGACGTCGCGGTGACAGTGAAGAAGAAGGCGTACACAAAGGTAGGCACAGAGAGTAGGGCATTCACTTCAGAGAACTCCCGCACCACACCACTCCTAGACCCCATCATCGACGTAGAAGTGTGATACCCCGCCGTATTCGTGTGACAAGCACTACTGGTAAGGGTGCAGTTGGAGGGTAAGGGGGTGGCAGAGACAGGGTCATGCTTGGAGGCGATGGCACTGCGTGACGGGGAAGACAGACTCGAACCACGCGGCGGCGTGAGGCCCAGCAACATGCTAGACACTGGCCCCGCCGAAAACAAAGTCCCCTTCTCGTGCGGCAGCCCCGAAGAGAGATGCGAGGTGGTGGACGACAATGATGCGGCAGTGGACCGCGGCAGTGCCGACTGCTGTGCGAGGACGGAGGATAGCGCGGTGGGATGGCTGTTTCCACTGCCTCGAGTGTTGGTGGTGGTCAGAGCGGAGGAGGACGGCTTAGCTAACTCCCGACGCTCCTTGAGCACCTCCGCCACGAACTGCGCGGTGCGCAAAATTTCAGCCTTTGACCCCGCCACGTGCAAGAAGCTGCTGAGAGGGATCAACAAGGCCCAGAGCTGTTTCGACGTCCCCGCAAAGGGCACAGTGTGGATGTCTCGACCAGATGAAGCGGAGTCCATGGCCCCGGAGAGACGAGGACCTCGACGACGCCGGTGTCGGTGTCGGCGTACTTTCTCCCTCTGCACAGTGCGACTGCGGCAGCTGGGCGATGGAGAGTCAGAACACGGCGATCCTGTTCTTTGGGCCGCATTAGCTTTTGATTTTAAAAGTTGTTGTAAAAGCATGGCGGTGTGTGCTTGCTGCGTTTCTTCCTTCTGTTGAGGGAGAATCGTGTGTGCCGTACCGGGCTGTGGATCGAGTTCTTCTGGTGAGGGTAGAAGCATCTCCTCGACGTCCGCCCCTGTCACCTCTAGAATAAAGGCATTGCACGTGATGAGCGGCTCCTCCGAAGGAATCTGCCAGTGCGTCGTGGCCTCGTGATGCGTCAATGTGTGGGTGAGAGGAGCGTTCAGCGGTGTTATTGGGTTCTCCTCTCTGTTTCGCTTCACCCCCGTCGCCGCCGTCCCCTCCAGCTCTGTCTCGCCACGCTCAGTGGCCCGCAGCACATCGGAGCCGGGACGACGAGCGGTTGTGGGCAGCGTGAGCTCCGCTGCCGGGACCAGACGAATAGACAAGGGCGAGGGCCGGCGGGTCGTCGTCGCCGCACTCGAGTAGCGCCGGAGTACACCCACCAACAAGGGAGTGGCATCTGGATGCGGCGGTGGGTACGCGAGGAGTGGCCCCCGTGAAGATTCTCTTATTTTCGTTGACTCTGTCGTGCTCCTTTTGGCTGCGGCGTTGTCCAGACCGGAAGCCTTGGCTGGCTGGCTGCCCGCGCCGATGACCTCTTTGAACGATGCTTCCGGGGTACGCAAGGCGGAAGACACCTCGTGGATTCGCTGTGCCGCCTCGTGTTCGGGGAGCGCCGCTGTGAGTGCGGGAAAGCCCAGCGCTCGGAGGAGTTTCTTGGCGAGCGGTTGCAGCCTTTCCGACGAAGCCGGCATCCTTCCGTGCCAACCGCTGCGCTCTTCCCGTGCCGGAGTCGCCCTGTGTGGTGGCTCTTGTTTTAGCATCTTCTCCCTTCTCTCTTGTGGATACTCCGCCGTCGTGTTCGTTTCATTCTCTCCTAGTTCTGGTGCGTCTTCGAGTGGTGTGGCACGGCTTGAGCCCGCTGCGGGCAGATCTCTATCAGCGTCGCAGGACCCCTCTAGCGAACGCACGAACTGGACTTCATCCTTTCCACTCTCCTCTCCCTCCTCGTGGCCGACGTGTTCCTGCGTCGCCTCTTGAGGATGTGGCGAGGTGAAGGGCTCCGGTGGCGTGCTGGACCCCGACGTGTGGCGCGTACTCGTGGAGGTTTTCGTTTCTAGCGGTATCATGTCCGTCGTTGTATTCCCTCCTCCCAAGCCGTCCGAAGGTACAGACGTCCGCTTCGTGTTGGGGTTCCACGGTGGTGCACAATCCGGCAATGGCGGCTCCTCGTTCGCCTCGAAGCGCTTTTCCGAGCTCCTCGAACCGTTATTTAAAGCAACAGTGATCTCTCGCTGTTGTTGTGCATTCCATTCGCTTAAAATGGACTCTGCGACTCGCATCCAATAGCCGACGAGCTCTTCTGGAGATGATGGCCGCGTTGCTGACGAGGAGGACTGCCAAACGTGTCCTCGTCGCTGAACTCCCTTCCGCTGTGGCTGCTCTGCTGAGGAAGAGGCGAAGGAAGAGTGACTGCTACTGCCGTGACTCGACGAGCACGATGAGGTGAGGGAGGACGTAGCGGGCACTGGATTGTCTTGGTCCTCCACTCCCTTTTGAGACCCTCGGGGACACGGATGCGGCAGCGCATCGCTCTCCCCATCGAGTCGATGACATCGTCCTGCTGTGGGATGCCCACGCCGCCGCTGGCCCTTCGGAGGAGGAGGAAGATCCTCTGCATCGTCCCACACCTGCTGCGAGAAGAGTTGTAGCATGGAGGGGAGTAGCAGCGAAAAATTCGTGGTCGTGAGGGGTGCCGGAGTCCCCTCCTCCTCTTTGAAGTGCGGGTGGCGCATCCCATTCCAGTGGTACGGCGTAGTCCAGATGCGTTGCTGAAGAAAGCGAAGCACCGCTGCAGAACCACCGGAGAAATGACGCAGCGAATCCGCTAAGAATCCCTCACGCTGAAAGTTCCCTAAAAACCCCGTCGTCGACGTCGTACTCCGGGGGTGGTGGTAGGAGAGGGACGGAGAGAGGGATGACGAGAAGTTGTGCACCGCACTCCCCATCAAGTACTGCTTCGCTGCAGGGCTCATCACATCCCCTGCCCAAGGGTTCAGGGACGGAAACAGCGCGCTCAATGCCATACGAGAGTGCTGCCGCCACCACTCTTGGAGCCCTGAGGCTTCCGTGGGCATCGTCGTCTGCGTCTTGTGCAGCACCGTCGCTGCCTCCATCGATAGTCCTAACGCGGCGTGCTGAAACACAATGGAGGACCACGTGTGGTGAATCGGAATGCCATGTGGTATTCGAACCGCCGCTTCCCCTCGCTGCGTAGTGGCGGCAGTTGTCCCTCTCGGAAGAGAAGCCTCCCCTGCCGTGGTGGCGATCGCTTCTTCCCTGCCTGTTGTCTTCGGTGCGTCGGAACTCGATGTGCTGGGTGGTTTCCGCTCTTGTTGGGTCGGAGGGTTGGCACACGAGGCGTGCCAGGCGGTACGACTGGGGTCTTCGGAGAGCGGAAGACGGTTGGGAGTGGGGTGATCCAGAGAGCGGTGGCTGCTCTCATTTTCATTCTCGCTGGCGGTTGCCGTTGCCGTTGCCGTTGCCGTCGAAGCGACCGACGAGGAGAAGGAAGAGCTCGAGGAGCTCGAAGCCGCTCCGACAAGCTTCACATTTGCGGTCATTTCTGGGGTTGGTTGTGGCGAGGAGTAGCGACTGGACGAGGTACTGCTACACGTGCTACTGCTGGTAAAGATACCGCGTTGCATGGCCGCCACCTTGTCCTCATCCTGCACGGTTTCCCAGTCTTGAGGCACTTCCCACCAGCGCAAAGGGCTACGACAAACATGTGGGCCACAGGACGAATCAACTGCCTCCTCCTCACACCAAGAAACCGACCGTGGAACCCCCAACTCTTCCAGCTCCTCTGGCGACGTATTGGTCACTGTGTCGCCCCCATTTCTTGGTTGATTCTCGGAGGGCTTCCTGAGCTCTTCAAGAGAGCCCTCTCGTGAAGGGTTCCTTTTCTTCGTGTCACGTCTTGTGTCTTTACTTCCCTCTGGGGCGTGCCACCTCGTCCTCTTCTTCAACGCAACGCTGCTGTCCTTCACTTCCGCACTCACCACTCGCTTCCGGTTCGCATTTTTCCTTCTCTTTGTCTGTAGATCCTTCACGATCCCGCTCACACTCGGGATCTGCCCCACACTGCACCGATCACTCTCCCCTCGTCGCAGGGGCCCACACGCCGCAGGATCTCGCACTGTCGTCGACGACTTCCGTTGAAGCGGGGAAGCCCTCATACTGGGTCGAACCTCCCCCACCTCCCACAAACGATGAAAGTTGAAGTCTCGAATCAGCTGAAGGGCTTCCTCTTGAGGGGTGGGAGCGGCAGACGCTCGCACGGCCACAGCATTCGAGGAATGCGACGGAGATTCCAGCGGCGTAACACAATGGCGAGGGGGCTGCCGTGTATGATTCGCCGTCGCACTCGATCGTGAGGTCGTGGAGCGCTCTTCATCTGCAGCCTCATGGGGTCGGATCGCATCGCCCTTTAACTTCGCTGTGGAACTGCTGTCACCACTCTCCACGGTGATAAAAGACAAAGTAGAGGGGAAAGCAGTGCCGCCTTGTTGGCCGCTGTCAGCCAGTTTAACCGACTTCTCTTTCGCATTCCCCTTTTCTCGTTCTGCTGCCAACCCTCGAGGAGAGCCTGCGGCTTCGTCCTCGGGAATGCTGCCAGACGAGGAGGGCTCCGCCGTCGCGTTAGAGGGGGCCGAATCAAAATTATCGGCTCGCCTTCCTGTTTTATCGGCTGAGGAGTGATCGGAGGACATCACCGCTGTACTTCGGGCGGAAAGATCCGTCGGCCCTCCCTCTGCCGTGGTGGCTGCAGCAGACGTTAGAACGCCATGTGGAGACATGTGCCCTCCATGCGATCCGTGGTGCTGTCCGCACAACAACAAATGAGGGTGGCGTGGGCTACGGAGGACACTGTTAGTGGACTTTGAGCCGTGGCGTTGCGGAGTGTTGTCACCCGCTCCGTCTCTCTTCGGTGACGAGGAGGAGTGTGAACTACTGCTACGACTGCGGTTCCTCGATGCCCTGCCACGCTGACCAGGCCCTGCGTCACCCGTGTGCGGAGAGGTGCCAACTGGGTTCGTGTTGCCGCGTAAGCGACGTCGGTGATACTGTGTTCGGCTGTGAGGAGCTGCGGCAGACACGCTGGTGCGAGAGGACGCGTTGCGGTGGCTCTCCTCCACACCACTGTGCGAGGATGGAGAGCTGTTGTGCGGCGAGGGGCCTAAACGAATGCGCTCGTCCAGCTCCGGCTCGGTGCTCCACTGCCTGGGCCGAAGATGGAGCTGTAGCAACGCTCTGGAGAGGACCTGGTCGGGCTGGCGAAGGTATTCCTGAAGAAGCAAGGCAGGGGAAGACCAGCATTCAGGAGAAGAAACATCACCGTCTCGCTGCGCTTGCGGATGAGGAGGAGGATGATGCCCTCGTACGTCCTCCTCATCCAATGTCGTGTACGAGCTGGAGGAGGTGCCATACTCGTACGATGTGGTGGACGAAGCGGTGGTCACTGCTGGCGCCATCGCCTTGTGTGTAGCGTGTGGATGGAGGGGAGAAGGTGCATCGGATAGCTTTGGTGGAGACGAAGCTGAAGTTCCGTGGAGGTCCCCTTTACCAGAGGAGGCCGAGGCCGGGGGCGGACCCTCCCGTAGAGTAGGACGATCCCGCTCCACAGGTTCCTCTTCTAGAAGAGGTGCCGTCACGACCACTGCATTTCCTTCTTTCTTCTCACAGCTACTACGACTACGACTGCAACGCGTATCACGGTTACCCTTCTTCCGGGCCGTGAACGCGTTTGGGTGTTCTATTTGTCGTCCTACTTGGTCTCGCTGTGCTGTTCTTTGAGGTGATCGGCTCGAAGGACTGCTGCTGCGACTCGTGGACCTCGCCGTGGAACGGCCGTCCTTCCTCTTCTTCTCCACTGCCCTTGTGTGGATGACCGAAGACCCCTCCCTGGTCACACAGTGCCTCGACGCTGCTTCGCCGTGCAACGGGGTGGAAGGAGGGCTCGAGGTCAACACTGCAGCGGCGTACAGGTGCTGCAGGAACAGGTGTGTGAGCGGCGGTATCCCCCCCTCGGGCTCTGAAGCGGGCCGACTCCTTGTCGTGGTGCCGGCTTGCAGGGGGGCAGAACCTGGTACCCTGACAAGCGGAGGGGGCGGAGGACGCGCGAGTAGGTTGGAATCCTCGTTGACCTCCTCCTCCACAGCCACCGAAGAAGAAGAAGAAGAAGAAGATAACTCAACAATTCGAACTTCATTTGAGACGAGCGCAGCCAACGAGGGAGCCGTGCGAGTGATGACGTCCTCCGTGTTGTCCAGCGGTGACGACGTCGAAGGAGAGCGCTCCATCTACAGCAGTGAATAAAAAAAAATATTCCAGAAGTTGCTCTACCGCTGCTACTACCACTACTAATAGAGAAAGTATCAATATTATAGGAAGGAGAGCGACTAGACGTGAGGATGAGTGGACGTCTTCGGATGCGAATATTTTTTTCTTCACTAATGGGTGAAACCTATTATTTTTTTTTTTAAGTTTACGATAAAAATATTTTTAGCGAATAGAAGCGTTGTAAAAATAAAATAATAACTATTATTAGTTCAAAGTAATGTTATGTATATATAACGATGTATATATATAAATATATATATATATTGGTTTCACTTGGACTCACCTTTCGTTGGCTTTCTTGTATGCGCCACGCACGAGGGACGTCAAGAAAATCCGGACTCGATAAAAGAAAAAAAAATAAATAGTAAAAAATCTTGAAAAACGGATAGAACCGAGGAGGAATTTTTCTTCTTCTTGAAAGGCTCGACACTCTCCTCAGCAGAGTGTCTTCTACTACAAAGTCTTATTAAATAGATACCGTATCTTAAATCTCACTTCTGTATATATATACAGTGGAATGAGGGAAGTCGATGGACTAGGAAGGAGTCTCTATTTAAAGATGAGTGGAGAGCGCGTTGAAGGGGTGTTGACTGTATAATGCGAAATACAAAATTGTGTACTATCGCCCTTTTTCTTTTACACCTACTCTACGCTCTCTATCTTACTACTAATAATAATAGTGGTAGTATAAAATATGAAGGTGTGCAAAAATGTGTATGTATATTGAAAGCAGAAGAAAAATCAAACAAAACAACAACAACAACAAAAAAAGGTATGAAGGGAAGTCTGGACTTCCCTTCTTCTCTTGTGGGTGCTACAGCAGTCTATGAAGAAATTGACACACCAATCGTCTCTATTCTTGCGTCGTCGTGTTCTGCGCAATAATAGAAGGCCGGCCTTTGATAAAGTCTTTTTTACGTTTATCAGCTGTCAAGTACAAAAAAAGGATACTAGAATAAAAAGTCTCTACGAATATATATATATATATTTGTGTTTTGCTGATGTTTGCTTCTACTTCTTGTTTCTTGGCTACGAGTATACCTAAAAAATATACAGATATTCGTCTAGTTCACTTTTTTTTTTGTAAAAGTAATTATTACCCTTCACTTTTTTTTAATTTTAATTTTAATGTTGAAAAGAATGTTGACCTGTAAATCAACAGTTGTTCTCCTTCTTTGAAGGTCCAATAAAATAAAGCACAAAGGAGAAAAAGATAATGGTATAGTGACGTCTCTTCAATGGAACCTTATTGCAGTGTTTCGAGGAAAAACAGCACTGAATTATATATATCGATTATTAATTTTTTATGATGATGACTTTATTTAATGCATTAGCTTTTAAATACTTTTAAGTTTGCTTTTTTTTTTTTCTCTGATCGGTGGTGGTTGTTTCTTCGTGTGTCCTCTACATAACGCTTTCTCTTTTTTTTCTCTCGCAGTGTTATTTCTCTCATTCGACGATCTCTCGTTCCTTTCTCTTTTCAAAATATTTTTGAAGTAACCGAATTTGTAATTTCTAGTCTTCTTCACGAAACGGAAACGAAACCAGAGCCCAACAAAAGGGAAAATACACCAAACCAAGAAGTTACACGTCGTTGAAAGCGACGCCTTACTCACACACACACACACTTCTTCATCTCTCCAAGCAGCACACATGTTCGGAGAAAGGACTGAAGGAGGGGGGGGGAGCTTCTCCGAATAAAAAGAATATTTTTCCTTTCTTCAATGATTTTTTTTTTTCGTTTTCTTTTTATGTTACGATTGCGTTCGATGCCGTAGTCCGGATAGCACAGCAGCATGCTGGTTTTTAATAATCTCTTTTAAAATGAGCCGCAGAAAAGAAAAAAAAATTGAGTGACATGAAAAAAAAACAACAACATAAGAGAGTAAAATAAAAGAATAACGTGTGTGTGTCGCCCGCTTCTGGAGATCACCACACCGTTGTATTTTTTGTTTCGTGTTCTGATGTTTTAAAAATATATTATTCTTAAGAGGCATTTCTCATGTACCTTCTTCAATCAGTACCGCAACAAGAAAAAAAGATAAAAAAATCAAAACGTAACGGATTAAAAGGTGATCCTTAACGAGAAATAGAAGTATAGAGCGGCGAGTAGATTTTCATGTAGCATTAAATTAGGTGTATTACCTTTCCAAAGCGTGGGCGGGGGGGGGGGGGGGGCACCAATGCGAATTAGATTTAATAAA
>JASAOA010001590.1:0-22142 GCA_030849815.1 Vickermania spadyakhi | reverse complement strand
CACCGGATTCGACAGCGGTCATCTTAGAGAGAGATACGAGGAGGTATCACTTTCATACACAGGCAGGGAAGGACACAACAGTAATAAGAAAAAGAAAATAGAAATGGAGTCGATGAAAAGGTATACACAAGTGATGAGAAACAGTGAAACGCAGAGCATTCTGTCATTTACAGGATAAATCATTGAGTTTTTTGGTATGTTTTCTTGAAGATGTCTATCAAAACGCCAGCACCCAAATGGTGCGGCGAACACAATCCACTTGGGACGTCCGAGGTGGTTCTTGGAATCGGATCAGTGCACGTCACTTCCCTCCAATAGTAATAAAACATGTATCATGTCTCCCCTACAGTCACGGAGTACTTCACAAATGTTTATCCGTCCGTGAAGTCATCTTGAATTCCGCTCACACACGTGTTCACTTCTTTAAGAAACACTAATGTGGTGTGTTTCTCTTCGGCATGCCATTCTACTGCAATATTTTGATTCGTTGTGTTGTCGGTGGTTTTTCGATCGATTTGTTTACATAATCCTCGTTCATAGCCCACCTAGGGAGATGATGGATGGATGCTACATCCCCACTTCGTACCAGACGACCCTACGCTACAAAGAGGACTCAAAAGCTGTCGCCAATGCGAACTACATTTGTGGCACGGTACTGCGGCGCCGGCTGGCTCCCCTGTAGTGAACCTGGAGGAGGAGGAGGGGGTATGGGCGGTACGTCCTTCGGTCCGTTTGCATCACTACTGCGATTAGCAGGCTGCCGCAGGGAGGGCAGCAACGCGGTGAGCGGTGGATTGACCATCACATCGTTGCGGGCCTTCATCTCATAGTAGTTGCGCTTCATGGTCTGCAGCTCACGGCGAAGACGCTCCACGTCGTACTTGAGCTCTGCAATGTGGGTGTTGGTCATGTTCAGCTCCGAAGCGGTCTGCTTCATCTGCGCATTCTTACGCAGTAGATCCTTGTGGTACGCATTCAGGTGCTGTGCTACTTCCGGCCGAGGCTGGCGGGCCAGTATGGTTTCGAGCTCCGTTACCAGCCGCTCCTTCTCCTGCAGGATCATCTCTTGCTCGAGCGCCTCCTCGGACTTGGTAATCAGGCGCTTCTGGAGATCCACCGCCTTCTTCTCCAGCTCTACCGGCGTCGGGTCCTTGCCCTCAATGCGTCTCCACCGCGATGCGTTCTGCGGGCTTTCTAACTCCTCTGAGAGCGCCGCCACCTTCGCCTGCTCCATCGCGATGGTACGCTCCAACTTCCGGAGTCGTCTCTTCACCTCCTTCAGATCCTTGGACCGATAGTCCGCCAGCGCTGCCTGGCGATGGATCTCTCGTATCTTGTTGCGCAGCAGACGCAAGTCGTCTAGACGTGAACGGAAGGCCGACTCACCGTTCGACTGGGTTTCCTGGTGGACACGGAGCTTCTCATACAGCAAAGCGAGCTCATCGTTACGCCGAATAAGCTGAGAGCCGAGCAAGTCCCGCTCGTTACTAATCTTAAGGAAGTGTTGCTGTTGTTCCGACAATTCCTTATCGCAGATACTAATGATCTTCACGAGCTGTCGAATCTGCTGGCTGATCGTCTCGCTCTTCACCTTTGCCTCATCAAACGAGGCGGTGTACTCATTCACTAGACGCCGCGCCTTCGACAGGCGATTCGCCGCATTCTTTTGCTTCGAAGTCTCTTCCTGGTAGCGTTTCTCCTTGATGTGGAGCTCTTCCTTGAACTGTACTATTTGGTGGTCCATGACCTTAAACTTCTGCTTCAGCTCTACAATTTCATCCTGGGCCTCCACCAGTTTCTTCGAGAACTGGTTCCGCTCCGTGCGAACCTGCTCGTACTTCTTCTGCTGCTTGGACAGCTTCGCTTCGCTCTCCTCGATCTTCTTCTGTGTTTCCTCCAGCAGGAGCATTGCCATCTTGAGCTCCTCCATGGCTCCATTGTGTTGGTTGTGCACCTGAGAGACTTCCACGCGGCACATCTCACGCTCCTTCTCCAGACGGTTCAGCGTGTTCTTGAGCCGTGAGAGAATATCCCGCTCGCGTGCCATGGAGTCCTCAATATCGCGCTGGTTCTCCGCCTCCGCGCCGAGGAGCTTCTGGATGGTCTGTTTCTTGCGCTCCTCCAGAAGCCCCTTTTTCTCCAGCGTCTCGCGCTCTCGGCGGATCATCGTGAGCGCCTCCTGCAGGCTCTTGCGCTCCTTGATGAGTCCGTCAATGCGGCGCTGCACCTGGATTTTCTGCTGGCGCATGCTCTCGTGTTCTTGACGAAGGTTTTCGTTCTGCTGAAGAAGCCGGCCCAGCTCCTTGTAGTCCTTGTCTCGTACGCGGTGAATGCGCTCCACCTCCAGCCGAGTCTCCGCGGTTTCCTTCGCCGTATTCGCTGTCTGCTGGTCCAGATCATTCAGCCGGTCCATCAGCTCAGAGGTGGTGTCTACACTATCCATCAGCGATTGCTGAGTGTGAAAGAGCTGCTTCTCCGCCGTGTCCACCTTGCGCAGCAACACTTGGCGCTTGTCCTGGTCTTCACGAATCTGATTCCGAAGGGTCATGACAGAGAGCTCGAGCTTATTCAACGCCTGCGTTCGAATGTACAGTTCATTCTCACGGGTACGGAGCAGCAGCAACAGCTCTCGGCACTGGAATTCCGCCCTCTCCCGTGCATTCTTCTCACGGCGGTGCTCCTGCTTTACCAGCTCAAAACGATCTACAATACGCTTCGCGTCCTCGGCATTCGTGGCGAGGTCCGTCTCAGTCTTTTTCTGTGTCTGAAGGACGTCCGAGATGTCGCGCATCAGGTTCTCCACGCTCTTGCTCATCTCATCAATGTCCACCTGCATGCGCTTGTTCTCCAGCTTTAGCTCCTCAATCGTAGCGTGATCCGAGGGCACGGCAGAGCCCTCCTCCAGAATGTTCTGCAGCGACGCGATTTCCTCCTTCAGCGTCTTGACCGTCTCGCGGGCCCGCAGGTCTTTATCATTGGCCGTGTCCACCGTGCGCCACGCCTTCTCGATCTCCTTCTTCAAGGCCTCAATGGTGCTGTGATCTCCTTGAGAGAGTTTCACTGCCGCCTGCATCTTCGCTGCGTTACTAAGGAGTTCTTGGGTCAGCTCTTGGCACTTGGTCACTAGGTTCCGCTCCCCGTTGTGGCTCTTGCGGAGGGCGTTGTAAAACTTCTCGTACTCGAGCCGGAAGTGGTCGAGATTCTCATCGCTTCCGAGGTTGTCCATGACATCGTTGTAATCCCGCTCCAGATTCTCCAGCAGCCCTTCCGACACCGCTGTGGTGTGCTTCTCCGCGTCGAGCGGGCTCCGGCTTTCAGCCATTGGAACACGTGAACTATGTCTTAGTTCTCAAAGGGGTTTGTCAGTTGTTCCTTGTTTCAATTCAAACGAAGAAAGAAGACCTTATCGTTCTCTTCTCTACAAAACACGAAAAAAAAAAAAAGACGAGAAGTAATAGTAGTTTTAATAATATCTTCACAGCCATTGATGTGGCACAGAATGTTAGTCTCATCAGCTACGAGTTCTTTCGAGCCAATAATAAAGATTGTATTGGTTTTTCTCTCTGGAAACAAGTCCACAAGAGGAGAGTGCGTGCTGTTTGCTGAGCGAAGTGAACTACTGATTGAACTCCACCACAACGGCGTAGATTAAAAAAGGCATTACTACAGGATAATAAAGAGCTGGGCACTTTGGTTTTGGCAGTTTCGTCCGTTGAGTTGGAAAGAAACAGCAGTAGCCACACCGCTTAACAGCATGAAGTGTTACGGAGCAGCTTGTTGCTCATGCTGTCGCTACCGCTTCGGAGTGTGAAAGATCCTCGATCTGGTGCTGAATTCGAATCAAATCAGAGCGCTGTGCCATTCTGGACTCCATGTCCATCATCCATTCCTTAAACTCTTGGTAAAGCGAGTGGTTAAACCGATGGATCTCCACGGAGCGATCCCGCTCCTGATACAATTGCGTCAAGCGAGAGCTCGACAGGTCAGCCTGCTTCTCGACTCGCTTCAACTCCTCTTGAAGACTGTGGATGGTGTGAGCTGTGCTTTTCTCCATCTCCTGCTGCCACAATCGAAACTGCTCTGACATGCGATCTGCTGAACGCTGTAACACCGTTCGCACCTGCTCTTTCAGTGCTTTCTGCGACTCCGTGTGATGTTGAGCTATTTCTTTTCTCACATCATTCCATAGCTCTGCTTGGACTGCACTCGCTGGCACCTCCACGTGGCTACTGGCATTATTCGCTGAACTGATCCGCGTGTCAGCCGTGACTTCACGCTGCCGCTCAAAGCCTTCACAAAGCTTCTCCGACGTTTGTTGGACCTGAACCCGAAGCCCCTCTAACTGGCTCATCATCACCTGACTCTGCTCTTCTAATTGAGCAGTCGCCAGCTCCAGGCGTTGGGCCCGCTGCTCCCCGGCTGTGGTGAATGTCTGGCCCCGCCATTCTTCTGCGATGGCCTGCTGCACCAGGCGATACACCTCCTGCTGAAGCTGCTCTGGGGTGTAGGAAAGGGCTCCACCGGAATCTGGACGACACCGACGCCACTCCTCCAACTCCCGCCTCACGTCCTGCCGCGTTAACTGCACCTCCTCGTGCAATGCCTGAAGAAGTCGGTACTGTTGGGAGAGATACTGCTCCAGACCGTCACAGACCTCCGCCAGCTCGTCGCAGTGCGAGTGGGTCGCGCGAGCAGCTGAAAGCGCTGCAAACAACGGCAAAGCGAACGCCGTGGGAGACGGGCTGGGAAACAATTTGGTGAAGTCCGCTCTTGTCCGAGAGGGCAGCGGCCGCACCTCGTCGGCATCCCTGCTGCTGCTGCTGCTGTTGCTGCTCCGGATGGGGTCCCCCTTTCGGAGAACCGCAGCGTGAGGAAGAAGAAGTGGAGAGGAGTGCGCGAGAGGAGTGCGGCGGGTGAAAGAAGGGGACCCCAGCGCCACACGCTGCCGCCTCCTGCCCAGTGATGCGGTGTGTCGCGTAGGGGAGACGCACTGGCTACTGCTACTGCTCATCGATACCAGGCGCCGATAAGAAGAAAGCGGTTCAAGAAGTGCTCCGGATTTCAAAGCCCCTCCTTCACTGGCCTTCTTCGTCCGGATCGTCGTGACTCGAAAGAGAAGTGCAGAACGCGAAAAGACAGTAGAAAAAATCGAACAAATGGAAATTGAAAATAATAAACACCTAAACGGAGTTGGAATTCTATGGATTAATTGGTCTATGTGCCTGATATCTATGCGCGGCAGCGCAGCAGGAGCGCTATTGTAGGGATGACTATGGCAAGTTGTTTTTAGTTTGCCTACACTTTTTAAAAGAAAAACAAGGAGGTACGCAAAGGAAGGAAGCGAGAAAAACGAAAGAGCACCATAATACAGCAGTCATCACCCAAAAAAAAATAAAAATATGCACCCAATCTCTGAATGTTTTCAAGAAAGAGCACACGACAGGTTTCACAAACTTCACATAAAGCATTGATTTATTCTTGGTGCTAAAAACAAAGAAAAATAGAGAGAAAAAAATGTCAGGAAATATCTTGCCGTCTATGATGATTATCATTTCTTTTCCTTTTTCCTACTTGGCTCATCCACCGAGAAAGAGTCACAACCTCAAACACTCTTCCCTGAATCTCTGACGATGCCCCCTGCAACAGTACTCTTCCTTGCTTACTTTCATACTATAACTAAAGGGTAATGGAGCCCCTTGACGTCCTTAAGGTATTGCGCCTGCTCCTATATGCTACTTACTTCTCTGAAGCTCCATTAAAGTGCTACTTTGAGTTCTCCTAATGATTCTAACGGACGCCGACACCCACATTACGTGTCTTCCTATGACGGACGGATCGGCTTACCACCTCCAGTCATTGACAAAATTCGGAATGTTCAAATAGGTGCCGTTCAGCTCACTCTCGGTGGAGTCCGTGTTGTGCTCGGCGTACAGTTTCACGGAGGGTAGCGGCGGTGACGCGGCCACACTGCGGTCATCGGGGCGGTTCCCAGGCGACCAGCCCTGCGAAATACGAGTAAGGTAGTGGTGGAAAGGCTCGCGACCCTCCGCGAAGTCCTTCATCTTCGCCACCACCCCAGGAGACACATCGGGTTCGCAGCGGTACATGAGAGTCTCCAGCTCGCCCATCGCATTGCGAAAGTGCACCACCTGGTCGCCGTAGCGAGACATATTTCGGTACGACTCCGCCACAGACTCCTTGTGCAGCAAGGAAGGGTAGTACGGCCTCTTCCATTCGAACTTGCTCACATCCCCGACCTTCACGGCGGGTGCGCCACCCCAAAGCTCCCCATCCCCAATCTTCGTGTCCGGTGTAACGACGCTGCCAGGGAGAATGTGGGCCATCACGCCGGTCGTCACCCCTTTCATAATCTTGCTGTTGTGCCCGATGCGGTTGAACGACCCGATGGAGCAGCTGTCTAGGAAGCAGTTCGACTCGATAATTGTGTTCGGCATCACACGGCACACACCGTTCATCCCATCCCACTGCTGGTAGGGGTTAATCGCTTCATGCCGCTGATACGCGAGCAGGTCGGTCGGCGCATCGCTTACGATGCAGGTGTTTTCTAAAATTTGAACGCCTTCCGCTATGTACACACAGTTGGTGTCGCCCTTGATCGTCACACCTTCCATTACACAGGCTCCCACGCCAATTAGTACTTGCCCTATCAGCGCTGCCGTTTGTCCTACGTACTCCGCAGAGCTATCTATAGAGCCGTGGAAGTTGTTGGGTACCTTCGAGTACCCAGAGAGCTGCGCACACACGCGGTGCATGCTAAAGGGCTCCAGATAGTTGTCGTACAGGACTTGCATCAGCCGGGTTCCGGATGGGATTTCACCGTAGTTTCCGGTGGTCATCTGCAGAAACGCGCCTTCGTACTGCTTCATTGTCCCCCACTGTACGGTGTAAAGGGGGTAGCGAGGATCCTCCGGGTCGATGATCACACCACAGCGGTCATTCAAGTTCGACGTGGTGGGGCCACCTTGCATCACCAGCGATTCCATGGGCAAGTAGCGAAGAAAGTTCTGCCAACCGGGACCCACGTATTGGCCCTGCATGTGACCCCAGAGCACATCAGGATGAACCGGGCCGATGCTGTCGCACAGCAATCGCTTTGCGATCGTGCGACGGAACATGGTGCTTTCCTGCTTATCAACCCGAACCACGGAAGTGAGTTTCCTCTTCGACTAAGAGGAAGGGAAACAAGCAAGAGTGCTTTAGATTCCCTCGTCAAGAGACGGAAGGACACGTCGTTCAAAAGGTAACTAGTAAGAAAAGAGAAAAAACCACAAGAAACAAGAGCAATGCAGTAGTAATATCTCGAGTCAAGCTAAAGTCTCGTTAGAAGCCAAAAGCGATTCCATTTGCATAGCCAGAAGGATTGCACATATTTATTACAATGTTTCTTTAGCTGCAATGTTATCTAATGAAACAGTTTCTTGACAGATTCCCAGGCTTGGAAAGTCGCTGCGAAACGTCAAGAAGCTATAACATGANCGGACCAGTGTTTTTTTTTTTACTCCAGCACGCCACTAAGCTCAAAGCGTTGTCGTTCCGGAAGGGGAATCATGCTCCCGTAGAGCTGCTGCTGTTCCGTCATGCGCCTCAGCACCTCCCGCTCATTGGTCAGCATCAGCGAGAGGAGGAACCCGTTGTATCTCCGAACGATGTCCCCGATGTCCCCCCACACTGACTTCATTGAGCCCGTCTGCGTGGACCAAATCCTACCGCGGAACCAGTGGTGCTCCACCACCGTAATGACACGCGTCCAGGACGAGAAGCAGCGCGGGACCCAGGAGTGGGCCTGCGGAGGATACTCTAGCGTCAGCGTGGCACACGACGGAAAAGTGGCGGAGTGGAAGATGAAATTCGTGAACGGAATACGCAGAAAAATATCCGAGCGCATCTCCAGATGCAGTAGCACCGCATCCCCTTGCTTCTCTCGGCGCAGTGCAAACAAGACGGGATGCACTTCATAGAAAAAATGAGACAGAAAGTACGTCGAGTCGCGCAGCTCCTGCGCGCCGTCCAACATCACAAGGCTGTCGTGGGTTACCACCCTGGGATAGATGTACGCCGGCGCCCGTGAGCGGGACTCTGGCGTCACGTCCGTGAATAAGGAGGCGACGGCGAGCCAGGACTCCAGGCAGTAGCGCTCGGACCTTGCGAGCACCGGAAAGTAAAAGGAGAAACGCCAGAAGCGATACCAGTTAGTGCGCTCCAGCACAACGGGATTGCTCCGCGCCCAGTGCGCCTTCCAGCAGCGATCATTGAAAAGACACGTGTGCAGCAGTGACAGTGAGGACGTTACAATAGGAAAGGCTACTGCAGCCGCTGCGACGTGGCGCAGACGAACGACCATCTCGCCCGCTTACCAGCAATCCAGAATGCAACGCAGGAAAAACGCCGTGGCGTGTGAGTAAAATATAGCGGGAGACCACTAATTCAGTACTGTTTCTCTTAGAGTTAGGAAGTATTCCGTTTTAAACGATTAATTAGAAATGTGTGTAGATGTGTACAGTGGGAGTGTGGCTAAATGACCCTCTAGACATGTCCTTTTCACGCACCTGTGGTAAGGGGTAGTTAGCCTCTTTACACCCTTTTAATAACACACAAAAGATATTATTTCCAGAGAAAGAAAAGCAAGAGCAGGTTCCTCGCACCAGAATGAAGTCTCTCCGATTGGCGTTTCAGCAAGTGCGTCGACAGCGGCAGAACTCTTCGTGCTTGCAGATGCGTTTTTATAACTAATGCTACAGAAAATCAGCTTCAATATAGTGTTTTGTTCTTGTTATTGAAGTTTCTTTTTAAACGTTTAAAAACTAAATGCTACACACTCGCACGCAGCAAATCACCAGCAACTATCCATCCTTGTCTCTGCACTATTCAATTTTCGGTCCACTCGCCTACTTCCGATGGGCTGCTCTGGCCTTCTTGCGCTCGTTGACGTTATACTTGTGGTACGAGGATGTCATGCGAGGGGCCGCCAAATCTCGCTTCTTTGATTTCACGGGAGCGCCGAACATCTCGAGACCCGGATCACCGCCACCAAGAGCTTGCGACTGGTGGGTGCGCATCGCCTGTTTCTCCTTGAGAGCAGCAGCTGACGTGCCACGAATGACGTGGGCGAGCTGATCCTCTCGAAGCACCAGAAGTCGGTTGGTGCCGTGTTTACCGCCCCGTGGCTTCGGCAGGTTATAAATGGTGCCCCGCGTATTCAGCCGTCGCTTGAAGTTAATAAAGAGCTGCTTCTCTCCATCGGCGTTGATCACGTAGTGCACACGACGAAGGGTGTCACCCGAACCGCACTTAGGACAGAACTGCCGTGTCGTATCCGTCACAACGGCAAAGCATGCAGTACAGCGGAGCAACCACAGTCGGAGCTCAGAAATGCACATTCCATTGGTTCCAATGAGTGGCACACCGAGATGGAGCAGAACGTTCTGCATGGCGTAGTCGGACGTCACACAGGCGACGCCGCCTGTAAAAGCCTCCATCGCACGCGTCTCCGCCTTCCCGTCAACGGCGTGATTCTTGGTGTAGAGGTTCTGTGGTGTGATCCAGTCTCCATCCTCGTCGCTGGCCTCCAGGCTCTCGGTCGTTTCATCACCCTCTTCATCGCTGTCCGTCTCAGAGGCGCTCTGCGCCTCTGAGACGATGCGCACATCCACACCACTTTGCACCTCTGCCGCGGCCGCAGTGGGGTGTATTGGCGGGTTCAGCGCCTTCTCCGACGCAGCGCAGTCGAACGCGAGAGCACACAACCGAATATCCGTGGTGGAGAGCACACCAAAGTCACCCGTCTTCTCTGCACAGTCAATCACCTTTCGGACCGCAGCAGCGGAGGGCTCAAGTTCGTGTAGCTTGTACGGTAGCCGGTCCAGCAAGTCCCTCGAGACCTTGTCCTTCAGCTCTGCAACGACCTGAGCAGTGGTGACGAAAGCGTCGGCAGTGGACAGCAGGTTGTCCATGCCCTTAATCACGGCGTTCGCGTCGATGACCAGCAGACCCTTTGAATACGACGGGAGCACGTAGCGGTGTTCCGGAGTGGCCTCGGGAACGATCTGCTTTGGCATCTCAACAGCGCTGCTGTCCTGTGCCACTACCACAAGCGGCTGGGCACCCTGACCGGCGTGGTTCGCATTCAACTTGGCCTTCGCAAGTTGTTCGGCCCAAGACATAGTACCAATAGTCGTGTAAAAATACTAATTATATAATTGGTTAGCTGAGCTGAGTATTTCTGCGCAGGAAAAGAGAATACCTCTTCTTGTACAACACCAAAGGATACAAATGAAAAGAATAGAATAGAATAGATTAGAGGGGTGCAAGTGACAATATTCCACATCTCTGAAAAAACAAAAAAGGGGGGACGGCAGAAGGTATCGCCGCAGAGAACTGATTTTTCTCTCTTTATTGGTGTTCTTTTGTAAGGTTACTCGTTGTTGAACTCCTGCAGAGAGAGTACCATGCGGTTCACTTTCAGTTTTCTCTCAAATGCAAAGAGCAGTGTCAATTCCCCTATCGAAAGAGGACGAAAGCCACTTTCCAGCTGCAACAAATCCTCTGGAAGATCAAATGGACCGGAGCGGATCAATGAAATGACTACCGCTCCAAGATCTCGGCCCAGGGTCTTTACAAGGCGATACGGCAGCAGCGGGGTACGGATGATCAGTCGCTTGTCTCTGTGAAGCTTCGCACGAGAATTCAGCACTTGATCTGTGGCAGCAGGAAACACGTCTCGCGTGGGCACCCGCTCCAGGTGACATGAGCAAGAGGGTACGATTGTCTGCGAAGTAGAGGGCTTCAGACTGGCAGCAAAGGAGTCCGCAGCGTCTCGCTTCGCCGCCTGCGGGCCGGAGGACGAGACGAAAGAGGACCCGCACCGCTGTTCGAGCTCGCTCAGCGCCTCCGTCACAATCCGCTCTGCTTTCCGAAACACTTCAGGTGGGGTGCCCGCCATGAATCGTACATCGTAAACCCCGAAGTTCCCAAGAAACTCATTGTTCCAGTAGCGGACCATGGACACATCGTTGGTCACCAGACCCAGACCGTACATACTGTTCATGAAACCGATGGGCCGGAGCACATTCAATCCCAGTGCCTCGGAAGGGGACAGAACAGCGGCATAGCGATGCACAAAACTTCGAGGGTCCTCTGGCTCCGACGAGAGGGAAATACCAGGTCGGAGGTAGTGCAGACAGTATTGCCGGTGCAGTGCTCGATGCAGCGCAGGTACGAAGCCGTCGTTGCGCTTTTCTGTGTTGCCCGACGCGGAGTCCTCCAGCGCTGTCCAGTGCTGCGACGAACGGGTGCGGAGCTCAATCCTCATCTTCTGCCACTGAGACCATTCCAGCTGCACCTCCGCATCCTTGAGGTTGGTGACCAGCACGTCATCCACACGCAGCCCGCTGTTCTGTATCAGGGCTTGGGTTTCCTCGAAAGGAACTCCGCAGCGGTGAAAAAGCCAGTGGTAGAGCGAGGGGGCGTGGGCCACGCTGTTGAGCTGGGCATTCACAAACCCGCGACGGTTCCGGCGCAGCGACTCTGGGGTGAAGGGCTTGCGGTGAAGACTGCCCACACGAAATACTCGGCCCTTCTGAGACGGTTTCCCCACCACTACAGTCTTTTGCCGCGGAGGGAGGGAACGAACACTCGCTAGTCGGACGAGCCCATTATTGAGCTTGGAAGCAATGCGTTCCTGTAGAAAAGAGGTAGACGTCATACTACACTTCCGTTCTCTGGGCTTGGGCTTATTGCTATTGTTCGATTCCTTCCTACTTTTTTTTCTCCAGATATAGATGGCAGTGTACAAACATTGACGTGACGACAAAAAAAAAGAGGTAGAGAAAAAATAATAAAAATAAATAGAAAACGCAGCGGAGCAAATGAGAAAAAGGACCGCCTTCCTGTGGTAGGATGATTCGAAGGATCCTTTCTTTTAAAAAAACTACTCATAATTTATAATACTTTAATCGCTTTAAATCTCAAATATGCCTCAGTAGTAGTAGAAACGCGTGAAGAAACGCAGAGGCAGTAGACAGTGGTCTAACCTACTCTCTCCGCGTTGCTCCCACCGCAGCTCGTACCTCCGAGGAGGCCTCCTGGCGTTCCTTCTGCAGCACCGTCGAAACGAATCGCATCGCACGTCGCGGCAGCTGGTGTGGTGACATCCCTGCGGCCTTCATCTTGTGCTGTGTCGCCAGCAGCCGCCGTGCAGTCTCTTTCTGCAACTTCTCCGGGACGCCCAGCGCTACCGTGGTGGTGGCGATGCTGGAGAGCACGTCACTGCTGCACGGCGAGAAGGACTCCTGGCCACCCGCCTCCCACAGCTCATTCAGCAGCGGCTCTAGCGCGGCGTGGTCCCCAGTTTGGACGGACTTGAGCCGCACCACCACCTCCATTTGAGCGGCAGTCTGCTCCAGGCTCTCCTGCGCTGCGCGGTCCATCTCCGTGATACGCGTCCGATCCTGCGCACGAAGGAGGCCCAGAGGCTTCGCCCACTCCGCATACTTCAGCAGTTTGGTGATGGGTGTTTGTGTGGAGCTCGCGGGTTTCTGAGCTAGGAGATGTTCCAGTATATCAGCGGCAACCGTTCCGCACTCGCACAGCAGCTCCGCCTCTTCTTCACTCCATAGCGGTGTCGTGGTGGAGCCTTTGGGCTCGCTGAGAGAGGACTGCTCCCCTTGTGGCTCCAGCTCCGGGTGATCTTCTACAGCAGCGGCTGCGCCAGTGTCCCCCGCCACACGCCGTAGTTTGGAGACAAACTTGCTCAGCAGCTGACACCGGATCGTGTAGGCCGTCTCAGTGATGCCTCCCGTACCAGCAGAGAGCGGTTCACCGGCTGCGGTTTTCCCTGTGTTGTCAGATTTTTCCGATGTGTCCCCAGACGAACTCCCAGGAGCCCTGGCGTCCTCCTCCGTCGGCACGAGATACTGAAACAGCTTCCTCGCGCACTTGTGAAGGTCGCTCGGAGTCGAGCTCATTTCCATGAGACGCTGCAGTCGCCCTACCGGGTCGAGCTGCCCCAGACGCTTGAGCATGGCCTTGGGGGTGATCAGCGTGGTATCCACACCGTGAGCAGCCACGAGCTCCGCCTCCCACTCGGCGCGACGAACGCCGTGCACCTCGCAGCGGATCACAAACTCATGCGAAGGGGGTCGCAGAGACATCTTCCCGGTGGTGCAGAGGGAGTACAGAGCGAAGAGAAGGTCAAACACCGTCTTCTTGAAGTCCGTCACGAGCTGTAGAAAGACCTCGTCTGGACGTCCGGACAGGGTGGCACTGAGAAAGGTTTGAAGTGTTTTGGGATCGCTCAGGATGTTCTTGCGGTGCTGCTCCAGGTAGTCGTCAATGGACTCGGCGGTGTTCACTGTGGTGTGCAGCTTCGCGAAGACGGAGGGCTGCGGCGGGGTGTCGCTCGTTGTTTTGCGGCGCTTCGCGTCTGGAGCATTCTCGGGAGCCACTCGGGCCCGAGGCCGATGGCGGTGGGAACGATGGCTCTGCGGCAGCAGATGCCCACGCAGTTTGCCTTTGACGGGCCCGCTGCCAGGATTACGAAGCCCTCCTCCAGTCCGCTGAGGGCTGCTCGCCTTCGCTGGTGGAACGGAAGGAGAAGGGATGGCTTCCGTGTCTGGCATCACTTATCAAGTAAGTACGAGGGGGGGGGGGGTAGTACTGCTGATCACAATCCTATCGTAGTGCCTGGCGTACGTATTGCCTCTCCAAAGAGAAGAGAGATAATAATAAGGACTATGAATGAGGTAGGTTGGGTTGTGTGAACCTTGAACGTCGTAACTATCGAGACGGCTGGTTCTCAAATCAAGAGAAAAAGATAAAAGCTTGAAAAGAAATACCTTTTCTACATATATTACATATATATAAAGGAATGAAAAAAACAATTAAAGTGTTCATCTAACTTCTAGCAGAGAGGGTCATTCAATCACCTAACAGTTACGAAACCTGAAAAATGTAAAGGATTTCATCCTACTGTGTCGAATGCTACGAAAGCGACGAGCTCCGAACAGAAGTGTACAAACTCATTTCCTTCTACGAACGTAAAGCCACAGGTGGCCTTCTTAGGTTCTCTCTTTGTCTCTGTCACCCTCAAACGAGAAATTGGAACCATAATTTTATTTTCAAGATGAGAACGAGCTTAAAAATAATTTTATTATTTAATGAATAATCATATGAAGTATAATCATAATAAAAGCATTAAAATAAGAGTTTCGAGACCCTGGTAAGGTGATAATGTGTGCCTTCGGCCTCCATTCAATACTAATGGAGAGCTCATCAACGAAACACTGAGAGGGGAAAAATACATCAAGAATAAAAACAACTTGGGACAACGAATAAATAAAAACTCTTCCCTCAGCTCGATTCATCTGCAGAGACCTACAACTAACGTAACCGTGATGATACTTGTATATGAAACAAAAAACATTACATTAGAGACATTCAGTCCGACATCCAGACTGTGTGTTCACTCGCTCCCTCACTAAAAATGTGTTTCATTCTTTCATTTTTTTCCCCACACCATCACTATAATTCGTATCACCGGCAATCAAGGTCAGTTTATTGTCAGTCCTGACTCATGAGCTCTTACTGAATCTTACTGGATGCTTTTCACTTGTGTTCATAAGCAAACAATTAAAGTACACCCTATCTGTTATTGATCGAAGAAAGACCGTGCAATGGTGTAATAATACAACAATGGTGGTGGCATTCTGTTTGAACTGTCAAAATATCTTCCCTTCTGGTTCGATTTCAAGTATGGGAGAATCGTCCACAATCGATCGACTGGTCTTGATGAATGGGTGATCATAAGGAAGTCAAGTCACTTCTTCATCTGTATAGAGAGTGGGACACCTCCTCCATCCTCGCGCAAAACATGTATGCACCTGTCCTGATGATGTGTTGTTAATCTTCAACTATTATTTTTTTTTTTTAGCTTTCACTTTTGTTGTTGTTTATCCATCTCTGCTACCCGTTATCATTCGAATACCTCACTTCTTTCCATTTAGGTTATCTATAAAAAAACAACTTTTTTTTGTTTCAATTATTAGGGCCCTTCACTTGGATTCCTTTTTGCACGTCACAAGCTGGACGCCTTCGGGCTGTGTCCTTCCGATTCCAGCGTGCGGGCATCACTCACTCTTCTCTGCCTGCTGCTCCAGAAGGGCCTCACCATTGGTATGCGGGTCCGCGTTCTCCGCGGTCGCCGAGGCACCGGCGCCACGCAACGAGGGGCTCTCGAGCTCCGCGGACTTGTGGATGCGGAAGCCGTAGATGCGTGGAACGTAGGACCGCACAGGGTAACTCGGCGCAAACCCTCGCTCTCGCATCTGAAGCAGGAGGAGGTGCGGAAACGACGTGCCCCAGAAGGAACCGTCCAGCGCCTTGTAGCGAGCCGAGCGTGGGTGGTAAATGTCCTGGCACTTGGGACAGAAGAGCTTGACACTGCTTTCCTGCAGCTCGTCGCTGACCCCGACCGGTAGCAGGGCTTGCTCCGAGCAGAGCACACGGGGGCAGGTGCCAAAGTCCGAGTGCATGAACTTCTCCTCCATCAGTTTTAAGCCGCGGTGCGTGGTGATGAAGCGAGAGTGAATGAGGCCGTAGAGCGTCTCCGCGGAGGACTCCACGATGCGCTGTTGCTCCTCCGACAGATGATCACTCTTGGGGGAGCTCATGTCTAGAATGAGATCCAGCGCGTAGTGGTACGACGAACCCACCAGCGAGGAGAGCCCAATGAGGTTGAAGTCATCCTCGATGTATTCTCTATCCACTACGCAGAAGAACTCATTCCCCTTCATCTCGGTAAACCAGCCTATCCACGATACGAAGTCCTCGTAGTCCTCCAAGCCATCCTCCTCCCAACGGCCATAGGGGTCCTCCATAATCTAAGAATAACTTTTACTCGTTCAGTGAAAGCTAAGATTCAATTGATACCGCGTCTCTCACTCTCACTCGATGCTGAATGCTGAATGCGTTCGTAGGATCGAACTCCTCCGCTACACGCTGGAGGTGAAAAGTACGCGAAATGAGTACTGGGTAACTTTGCTGCAAGTTTCTATACAACAGAGATAAGTACGAATCGACAAGCACAATTTTAAGAAAATGTATCAAAAAGAGAGAGAGAAAGGTCGGAAAGGGGGGACAAGGTAAAACTTTAGCAATTTTTTATTATTCAACGCAGCAGCACCGTTCTTTAACTTTTGACGGCATCCTCATCTGATTGTTAAATCTCATTGTTTGTATCGGCAGATTGCTCTTTCTGGCTATAATGTGCGCCGCAAGAGGAATAATTTTCACTTGAAAAGGGAATTGGCCCCACAATCACGGAGGATATAATGGAAAGAATTACACGCTGGTTGGGATAAAACATGGACAGTGGGGTACGCACAGTGTGGAATCTCGAATCCTCCGTATAGACAGGTGTTTAGGTTTCAAATAAACCATCTTCCTTATTGTTCTATTGTTACGCACGACGTTGTGCGTAGGTGTACCAGACGGTTGATGCGGTTGTAGGGTTGTCAGACGGTGTTTCACCGTTATAAGACCGTCCGCTAAGAAGAGAAGAGAGATGTGTAGTGTAGTCTTGTCTCGTACGAGTTTTGGGAGAAAGTGAGGAGACTTCAAAGAAGGATTCCATCCATTGGACACACCAACAGTCCTAATGTCCCTGCGGCAGACTCATCGAAAGGCGCTAGACAAACGGTGTGGCACACCCGCACGTTAACGAACAAAGAAAATAAAAATAATTGGGAAGGGGGGCAAAAAGAAAAAAAAAACAATAGACGAAGTAGATATATACGCCACAATATGCACACGAGCACAGAAGTGGATCTGATCGTGTACACAGCACAAGAACCAGAAAGGACCGCCAATGGCGCATTATTCTAAAGAAAGACATCAGATCTTCTGCAAAAGAATGACGTTACATTAATTATTTTTATGACGTACAGCTCTGGTTCCTGGACGTTTTTTTTTTAAGAAATGCTGAGCTCAGAAAACAAAACGCATCCCTGAAGGCATTTCTCTATATATATATTTTTATTTATTTATGTATTCATTTATTCTCTCGTTGTCAATTTTCTTTAGAGAGAATCCTGTACGAGGATGCAATGTGAAGGGAGGCAGATAGAACTGAAGCTCTCTCTCATTCCACTTCGAATAGATACAACTGTGGCTAGTTATATTGTTTTCTTCTCCTTTTTTTTTCTTCTTTTCACGTAAATAAGTCCCAATATAATATATTAGTATAGTAATATATAATTCCATATTATAATATGATTTATGTCTTCTTTTTTATTATTATTATTCAGATATGACTCGAAGGTGTTGTCACTACCGCCTCGGACTTCCCGCTTATACCCTCCTCCTCTAATTCCAGACGTGAAGAATAACAAATACGAGATATATTTGTAGAGTAAACAAGATGAGAGTGCTCCTCGCTCTCTAGAGCAGCCAAACCGTCACTAGTGCAGTTATCAAAGAAAGGAAGGCTGTTAGAGCCAAGCGACCAAGACGTCCTGTCTCCACCATATGGGATCGCTCCATTAATGTCCATATTAATCGTGTTTCACGTATGGAACAACGCTTCAGACGTGTCCTTCTGCTATCCCTCACTCTCGTTCTCTCAGTGCTTCTTCTTATGCATCCTTAAGACGCTCGTGTTGCCCCCCCATCCAGGTCATCAGACCGGCGGTGAAGCGCGGGTTGAGCTGCAGCACTTGCATCTGGCGGTTCAGGCGCTGGAAAAGCTCCTTCTCCACCGAAGCCGCATCGGGAACAGTCGTGCTGCCCACGCCGCCGAGCACCAGTGCGGTTATTTTCTTGCACAGCAGTGCCACTATGTAGTTGCCGTATGGTCCACTTCCCAGGCTCGCCAGCGTCCGATCGTCGGACTTAAGGAGGGCTGCCACAGCCCGCACAATAAACTGCGGCCCGCTGGGCAATGTCTCCGACGTGAGGATGGCACGCTCCACCACATTGGACGCGAATTTCTCGGCGCTGAGCTCAGCGATGTTGTCCACCACCGTCGACATGATGCGCTCCATCATGGCGTGGATGCGAGACGTGGGAATAGCGCGGGAGACCAGGGTAGTGATCAGCTGCTGCGCCACGTAGTTGCCGAACTGGTGCATCATCAGGTCCTTCGCCCGCTGCGCCAGGCCCTCTAGAAAGGCGGTGCAGTGCCGCACAAAAGGGGTCTCTGCGGTGCTGTTGTTGTACAGCCGCTCCTTCTCGTACGTCAGCACGGTGTCAGCGAAGTGGGGCAGCAAACACTGCACGGCGCGGCAAGAGATAATGTGGTCCGTAATAAGGGGGATGCGCTCCTCCTTGATGTCCTCCTTCACCAGCGTCGTCGTCCCCACCTCCTTGCTGGCAATCCGCTCCGGCACGCGACCCTCCGTGAAGGCCGCGGCGCAGGCGTGGAAGAAGCGCCAGTCGAGGGGAGCCACCGGTACCTCAAAGGCGTTGAGCGTCGCTGGCGCCTTAGGGTGGCTGAGGGTCTCCTGAGTCTCCGCCCGCACGGCGCCACCCTCGGTGCGCACGCTGCGACCAGAGGGTTCGTTGTCGCCCTGGCGACCGCGCTTGAAGCCTCCTACGCGGCGCTCGGAGCGTGGCGCTTCGTCCGTCTTGTACGTCGGGCGGAGACGCTTCACGAGCCCGGTGATCATGCAGCTGCCGCCGTTAGACCGGATCAGCAGAATGCCCTCCTCCGCGGTACGCGCACAGAGAATGTCGACGATGCGGTTGCGGTCCGCCCATACGGGTACTGGGGCCTCGACACCGTGAAGCGTGATGGGCACCCCAAAGCTGTGCAGCACCAGTGGCACGGCCAGCACACTGGACAGCAGCGTGAGAAACAGGGTGCCGTCGGGGGCGGTGTGCGTGGCGGAGGTGCGAGTTCGAATCACTTCCTGGCCCTCCTCCTCTACACGCTGAAAGAAGAGCTGACGCTTCGACGGCACTTCCAGCGCCAAAGACAGCAACCGCACCCCCTGTGGCGTGCGCAGCAGCACGTGCGTGCGCCGAGCCGGCGTGGCGGTCGAGGAGGAGGCGGTGCCGTTGTTGGCCGCCGAAGAGGCGGGTGAGTGCGCCTCCCCGTCCATCTCGTTGTCGCTCTCGTTCTCCTTCCCCTTCTCGTCGGAGCCCGCCGTCAAGCTCGGGGAGGAGACGCGCAGCAGCTGATCGAACAGCGTCGCCGACCGCTCCGAGTCCTCGGACATGGCCACCTCGAGCTGCTGGAAGAGCGACTTCTTGGCACCCATACTCGTCAGCAATGTCTCTGGGTTAGTGTCATAGATGTCCACCGGAGCCGCCGCATCCTCCCCACCCGCCTCCTTGTCGAAAGCCACGATCTGCAGAAGACTGTGGCGCAGCTGAACGTACAAGTTCTTCGCCAGCTTGTCCCCACTCTCTAGATTGATCAACAGCTGTCCTTCATCGCACAAGGCGTTCTCTACGTTCATGAATTTGGTGGCTGTGGCCTCGGAAAGGACAATATCCTGCGACTCACGAGGCTCAGACATCGCCGCGGCGAGGTACTGCTTGCCAACAATCACCAGCACACGCAGAATGCTCCCGCCACCGTAGCGGTTTTGTCCGAGCGCCCATTGCGGCACCAGCGACGTGATGCTGCCGGATCGGCTCGCCGTGAAGAGCGTGGCAAAGGAGTCGACGTGTACCAAGCAGAGCTGCTCCTGACGTGGTGGGCGAGCACCGAACCCGCCCCCCCGACCACCGCCGCCGCGCTGCCCGGGACCGCTGTGAAAGCCACCGCGTCCCGGAGCCCCACGCCCGCGACCTCCGCCCGGGCCCCCTTGGTGCGGCATCCCGCGCCCGTAGCCACTCCCGAACGGGGGTCGACCCTGGCCGTACGGCATGTTGTACCCAGGCTGCATGCCGTAGGGTTGCTGTCCGTACATTGGCTGTTGTCCGTAGCCACCGCGAGGGGCATAGCCCTGCTGGTAGGCGCCCTGCTGCCCTGGATATCCGCCCTGCTGACCACCGTAACCACCTGCGGGGTACGGATACGACTGGGGTGGCATCCCCTGCATCGGATGGCCGTACGGCCCTGGTGGCTGCTGCGGGTAGCCACCGTACCCTCCCCGCTGTGCTGGGTAGCCGTTGTTGCTGCCGTTATTGTAGCCCCCTCGGCCACGTCGCTGCTGATCACCGTAGTGATTGCCGTCCATTATTATGCCGTAAAGATCCAAAGGCTGCTCTATAGGGTAAAAATGTGAAGATCCAGATAGTTCCTTCTAAAAGGCACAGGTTAATATGTAATTATTTTTTTAAAAAAAAAAGAGGTGGGGGGGAAGTCAGAAGTACAGTAATCCTTATCTCGTAGACAGAGATCCAAAGAAGATCTCGTGCATCACAAGTGTTTCTTCAACTGCAAATTTTCTTTTTCGATTCTACGCTTCCAATGTTTTTTTTGTGTTGAAAATGAATCATCCAATAGTGAGGGGACCAACTCTGCTCTTCCACTCAGGACGCTAAAGCTTCCTTCTTCATTGCTCGACTTTTTTTTTTCTTTACAACTATTGGGCTTGCCTTTCTAACAAATGAAACAATTTTACATCAGAGAGCTTGCCATCTATCTATTCCGGCTGACGGGGAGGAAATCCACTGCACATATTGAAAGTTTGCAGCATTCGAATTGGGTCTGTCGCGCCTTCACTGGCAATCAGCGCCGCAGGTGAAACAAACACCTGTGGACTTCACTGCCGAAAAAGAAAACCCGCTACTACGTGGAAGTACCAAGACGATTCAGCTTACCAGTACGTCTTACGGTACCCGTACCCTCCCTTCCCGTCGTACATTTCAGCTACAGAAATCCTCGACTCCGCATCCACGCACTGAGCCACCTCCTCGTGCAGAACGGGCTTGGTCTCACACCCGCGGTCAAAGCGACAAGGGGCGAACGGTCCTCCTTTCGTGAGGGACGGGGGATCATATGGGCTGACGACAGACTCCGGGCCGACGAATTCAAACAGCGCATCCAAGAATTCTTGGCACCACTTGATGCGGTATTCACGACCGTGAAACTCTAGATTGGCCACCCCAATGTCAATCGTAAGGGTCTCGTCGGGGTTGCGGTTGATATATTTGCCAATCTCTCGAACGGAGTCCTTCAGTCCAGCCTCCACCACAAAGCGGTTCGTTCCGGCGAGAGCGCCAATCCCCTCATGGCAGATGTACGTCGGGACAGTGGCGTGGTAGTGCGCATCCGGCATGACGAGCACGTTCCGCACGTGGTACTTCTGACAGAAGTCCGGGAGCAGCACGAGCTGAGGCTTGTAGAAAGTGCGCACACGGTCGTAGTACGTTACCTTCTGGACTTTGATGCTAGCTTGAAAGAAGTTGTAAAAGGTACAGGATTTCTTGCGAATGAGCAAGTCTTCCACCATCTCCCCTGTAGCACGCCAAATGAGGTTCAGCATGTGGCTACCGCCCATGCCCTTTGTCTGTTGATTGTACAGTCCCTTGGTGCACGCCACAATCTCAGCGATCTCGCCATAACACCCACGGCACACCTTGTTAGAGCAGCTGTGAGTCAAAGTGGTCCCCTTGGCCACGTGCTCCTCGTACTGGTCCTTGTCCCCTAGCTTGCCTGGATAGTAAAGGTACTGATTGCCAAAAGACTCTCGTACTCGCTGGATCGGTGATAAGTGATGCTCACGCTTCGTGACTGCGATCGAACGCAGCGCATCTTCCTTGGAAGCAAACTGAGTCGGCATCGCTGGTGTAGTTCCCTTTAATGAATTTAAGCGATAAATATCAGTTATTCCGTCGTGTAACACAACGTGGTCACTTGAATAAAGAAGTTGTGACTGTACAACACCAACAAGGGAAATGCTAAACAACTGAACAACTAAACAAATTCACCCGCACACCGCGACAGAAAAAAAAAAAATGGCTCATTCCTTTTAAAACTCCTTTTCCCGATATTGGCTGCATACGCACAAAAATCATCAATAAATAAAAACCAAAAAAAAGGGTTAACGCCCCTCCAACCTGAATAAAGTGTGTTTTTTTTATAAAGAAAAACAAAAGAAGACAGTCGCTGACACAGTTGCCCGCCCCCTGATGCTGTCAGAGGGCTTTGTGCCTCGTCGAACACCTCCACGGGG
>JASAOA010001589.1:0-22106 GCA_030849815.1 Vickermania spadyakhi | reverse complement strand
AGAAGAATCCGAGACTGAAGGAGCTACCAATAGGGGTCGGTTCCATGTCCATGCTCAGTACCACCAATTATGTGGCTCGAAAATTCGGTGTTCGAGCAGGCATGGCAGGTTTTATTGGGAAGAAGCTCTGCCCCGATTTAGTTCTCGTTCCTCCGGACTTGGAAACGTACAAGAGAGAAGCGGCGGTGGTGCGCAGCGTAGCGGAACTGTACGATCCCCATTTTGTCGGCATCGGCTTAGATGAGCTGACCATGGAGCTGACGCCGTATTTGAATGCGCATTTTCCAGCAGCGCGGAGCATGAAAGATAAATTTGACGCTGCCGAAACAGTGATAGCGGAGTGCCGACAGAAGGTCTTTGAAAGGACTGAACTAACTGCGAGTGCTGGGATCGCACCAACAACAGCGCTGGCCAAGATGGCCTCAAACTACAACAAACCCAATGGACAGTATTGTCTGGCACTAGACTCTAGCGAAGCAATTCGATCCTATCTCTTTGATAAATCAGTCCGAAGTATTGCTGGAATAGGCAAATCCACCGAGTTTTTGCTCAATGGAATTTCTATTCAGACTTTGGGAGATATTTATCAGCAGCGGTACGTACTAGTGCATCTTTTCCCGCGGAAAACATTTTTGTTTCTCTTTGCATCGTGCATTGGGTCCGTGCGCCACAGCTTCGCCGACTACGATGCCCTGCAAGGAGGAGAGGAAGACCCCAGCGTCGCATCCCGAAAGTCTGTCGGTGAAGAATCTACTTTTATGCCGCTCCAGAGCGTGGAAGAGCTGAAGGAGGTGGCTTACCAGCACCTGCACACATCCTGCATGCGGCTGGCCAAGCACGAGCTGCTGGCTCAGCATGTGGTCCTTAAGGTAAAGCTTCGTTCTTTTCAGGTAAAATACAACGGAAAGAGTGTGGATCACGCCACCGATGATGAAGCCGTATTCCAGCGTGTGCTTGATGCACTGCTGGATCCTCTGCTACCTCACTTTGGGGAGCTGCGCTTGCTCGGGGTTCGACTGGAGAAGATAATTCCGCGAACTGCCTCTGTCTCTTCTTCGCTGATAGGCGGTGTGCAGCGCACCATCAGTGACATGCTGCGACGTTGTGCCAACCCCAGCGCAAATCGAAAGCGTGGGCGGAGTGAGCTGCAGAAGAGGCGAATGACAGCAGAGAAGCCGAGAGAGATCGATGATGACGAGGATGTGATTCTCCTCGACTCCTCGTCCAGCTGCTCTCAAGACGTGGAAGCGGTTCAAGAGCTCAGAAGGCTATCCACTGACCAAGGTAGCCTAGCGTCGCAGAACTCTGTAGAGATTTTGTCTGGTAATTCTCCTTACGTCATTGCGCTGGATGGTGACTGACGATGGCGACGCCGTCATTCTTCAGAAAGAAGAATATACCTTAGCGTTACTTACCACTTTCTAAAAAGTAAGGGAAGAGACGACGAACTTTGATGTTTCTGAATGTACAGCGACTTTCCTTTGCTTTTTTTATTCTCCTCTTTCTCTATTTCTTAAATTTTTTTTGTTCCTTGTTTCTAATTCTTTGCTCCAAACGGAAGAGTGAAGCAGCAGACTTATTTTGCTCGACTAGTTCCCTTATTGTTAAAGAGCGAAAGATTACAGTTAATTCCCATTGAAAAAGCCAAATCTTCATCCGCTGCCCTTTTTAATATAAAGAAAAATCATTATCTTTTCTAATTTAAAGTGCTAACATTTACGCTTTCCTTTAAGGTTCTTTTAAATTCTGACCATGTTGCGTGCCAGCCAACGATTTTTTTTTCTTGCCACGGCCTCGCGGCTTGCTTCGGAGCCCACGGCGGCCAGCAAGTCGGGTGCGACCAAGAGCAGCTCTGCGGTGAAGAAGAATGCGACGTCGTCCTCGGCGAGGAAGAACGCGGGAAAGCTGCGCTTCGACAGTGAGAAGGCCGGCCTTCAACTAGTGGATAAGGCGTACGTGGAGCGAGTGATCCAGGAGGCCTCCAAGGGCTCCGCGTTCTACCTGAAGGAGCAGCGCCGCGATGAAGCCCGTCGGGAGAAGATCGCCTCTATTCTGAGAAAGGCCTCCAACTTCAACAGCATCACATCGGGAGAGATGGAGCTCATCAAGGACGATGTGGATCGCGTGCTCAGAGAGCTGGAGGATACGCGGGACATCTCTCGTCGTTACGTGCACATTGATATGGATATGTTCTACGCTGCGGTGGAGGAGAAGAAAAACCCATCCCTCCGCGATGTCCCCTTTGGTGTTGGCAGCCGTCAGATGCTGTCGACCACCAACTACCTGGCTCGTCAGTATGGTGTGCGCTCTGGTATGCCCGGCTTCATTGGCCAGCGGCTTTGCCCGGATATGGTGATTGTTCCCAACGACTTCGTCGCGTACGAGCGAGAGGCTAAGGTCGTGCACCAGATTGCGACCCGGTACGATGCGGACTTTGTGAGCATTGGACTGGATGAGCTCACCATGGACATCACCTCACACCTGCGTCGCAATCCAACGGCCTCTGTGACGGACATTGCCCACCGATTTCGCGAGGAAGTGTTCCAGATGACGCAGCTCACGTGCAGTGCGGGCATTGCGCCCACCTCCATGTTGGCCAAGATTGCCAGTAACGTGAACAAGCCGAACGGGCAACACGAAATTCGCTTGAACAGCCGCCAGGAAGTGCTGGACTACATCAAGGACATCCCCCTGCGCAAGATTCCTGGTATCGGCTACGCCCAGGAGCAGGCCCTCCAGGCGCTGGACATCAAGACGTGCGGGGATATCCTGAAGCACAAGTATCTCATCGGCTACCTCTTCCAGCCCAAGACGGTGCGGAACTATCTCATGATTGGCTTGGGGCTGATGGAGACTCACACCCGCACGCATCGCATTCGCCAGTCGATCGGGAAGGAGGTCTCGTTTGCCTCCCCGCTCTCCGGTGAAGATGCGCTCAAGACGCTGTACCGCCGCCTATTGGAGCCCGTCCACGCGCAGTGTGTCCGAGAGCGCATGCTAGCTTGCCAACTAAAGCTGGTGATCAAGTACCGCAACTTTGACACTCAGACCTTCAGTGTGAGCCTTCCGCAGCCGACGAACGACCTGAAGCTGATGCTGGAGGCGGCGGACAAGATCTTAGAGCCTCATTTGCCCCATTATGCAGAGTTCCGTTTGGTAGGGTGTAGACTGCAGAAATTGATCTCTGCCAAAGACGCTGACAAAATTGGATCGAAAGAAGCGGCCCAAAAATATTACAAAGACTACAACGAGTTCGAAGATGACGAGGACCAAGTCGAAGTCGAAGTCGAAGGCGAAGCAGAGCAACCCTCCTCGGTATTTAACGCCAGCCTGAAAGCCAAGGCCAAGCTCAACGATCTCTGTGAAGTGGATGAAATCTCCAAGAAGTATGCGGCGCGCCGTAATTTGAATGATGTCGAGGAGGAGCACCATCGTGAGGGCAAAGCCTCGACGCTGTTCCGCACCCCAGAGTACGAGAACGCCCCAGAGTACAAGCAGCCGGTGACGGAGAACGCGGAGGATGATGATGATGTGGATATCGACTTGTCGCAGTACGATACGGTGACGCCCTCCGCGCAGTTCGCCAAAAGCGACAACCCAACCAGGTCCGACGGTAAGAGGATTGCCACTTCAAGTTCCCCTTCCAAGAACGTGGTGGAGGAGGAAACAATCAAGTTTTCTGACATGGGTGACACCATCAAACGACTCAAGAAAAAGCTTATGCGCCGTGTTGTGCACGACAATGAAACGAAGAGCTCGTGACCACATCTAAAAACAAAAAAATTAGAGAAAAAACGTTATGATGGTTTTTTTTGTTTGACAGATTAAGAAGTAAAGATAATGAAAAATACGCTCTCCTGCGTTAATTTGTCACTTCACGAGAATTTCATTCGGGCTTCCACCATTCCTAGGTTAGTCCGTGCTAAATCTTGTAATGTGCTCTGTAATGTTTGTCGAGGTAGAACACGCTGAAAGTAGAGGGGACAGATCAACAACAGCAGCGAAATAATACTTTTAAAGAGAAGAGAGAACATATGAAATGCGAAGGGTACGAATTCAATTATATGTTATTTTATCTTTTTTCTTTTCGCACAACATAGATTTTAGAATGCCTTTTGTACAGCATGTTTCGATTCTTAAATTACCTGTTTACTCTAGAAGGCCGTTTTCTACACTTCTGAGATACTTTAGTGGTGAGGAAATTGTAGTCTTTTGGGAATCAATAAAAAATGAGTAAAAAAATTAAACCTATTTTCTCCTTTTGGATCCTTATCAATCTGCATCTTCTATGATTTTCAGCAATCCCAAATCAATTCCGATCCACATCGGCTGCTCCGCCACCTTAGAAGGAACACTGACAATTTTGTCTGTGTAAAATAAATAGAGTGTGATCATGAAAAGTCACACTGTTAACCGGATAGACACACCCCTCATCTTAAAAAAAAAAAAACAAGAACCAAAAAAAATATGGAATAAAATACACTGTTAATGAGAATGATGGGCTCATACGTTATCCCTAGCTCGTCAATGAGAGAATTCATTTTGATGTGTACTTGCTTTTCTATTCACTCTAATTTTGAAACTCATTAAGACTAATACGCTCCACTTTATATTTTTTTGGAGACAACTTGAGTAACTCTGTTTTTGTCGAGCCGGCGGTTTTAGTCGCCCTTCGTTACCATTATTCCTTTTTTCGGAAGCGTTGTGTCTAACTTCTAGTCGTCATGCAGCTGGTGTCCCGGCTACTTGCTATCCGTATTGTCTCACGCTCGCCGGGGTACCCCCTGCTGCGGCGCAGTCTGCCGTGCGGGGCCGTGTCTCGGCTCTCTGTACCCTCTCGTTTCTGGAGCTGCACCGCCCTATGCAGTGCGAAGGCCGGAACAGCTTCGACTAGAAAAAAACCCCGTGCTTCGAAGACAACTCTAGAGGAAGACGGTGATAATGATTTGGAGGAGATGGAGGAAGAGGACAAGGAGGAGGGGGGCAATCGTGCAAACAGTGTGCACAAGTCTGTTTTGGTGACCAAGGCAGAGCTGGAATTCGTGGAAGCCTGCAAACCAGATGTTTCCGAAGCGGTGAACTACCGGCTGCATACCATGGACAAGATTAGCGAACCGGTTCGTCGGTCCATCAAGAAGCACAGAAGACTTCTTAAATATGCGCCAAGCACTGAGGAAAAAGATCGTCTAAATGATATTAGTGAGGTTGAAGAAACTCTGAAAGCGGAGGACTTTGGCACTAGCTTTTACATTCGAGTGGTGGATTTATCGGACCCGAAATCAAAGGTGCTCACAAAATGTGATTTTAAGCCTTTTGTGCCCTTCGACAAGTCTAAAGGTCTTGCCTGGGAGCTGGGAACCCGCATCGACGATACGCGGATGTGCAAACCCTTTTTCTTGTATCATTGCCCTCCCTCGACCCCGTCGACATTAACCCCTTCGCAGAAAAATGCGATGGAGGCAATTAAGAACATTTTAAAACTTCACTTCTCGTCCTGCGTCATCGAGCCTATTGAGGGTGAGATTGCATGCGACATTACACATTACGCAAAGTACAGAGTGCTGTATGAACAAGCAGTGATTCATTTGCGGCAGTACGAGAAGGATCTCGAGAATATCCTACAGGAGAATTACATTAAAACCTTCGACCACTACGGAGTGAACTTAACACCCAGAGCCGAGGATTTACAGCCGCTAACGCCTCAAGCCGTGGCGTTACGATTAGCGGCCTTCTTAAAAACCACTATCTTCTCTTCCTCTCCGGAAACATTTGGGGTGGATCCGTCATCGAACTTACGTGTGGTGATTGGCATTGCCCGGACAGCGGTGCAGGCCAAATTAGCCTGCGACACGGAAGTAGCGCTGTTGATTGCTAGCAAAAACGAATCGAAATCGCAGTTGGTTCACGTGCGGTCGTTCATGAAACACTTCCAGAAGATAGAGGACGAACGGAAGTTTATTGCATCCTTTAAGCTGGAGCAGCTTCCAACGGTGAATACTGCCTTTGCACGATTTATGAAGGAAGTCTTTCAAGTGGAAAAAGTGTCCCAAATTTACGAAAAACAGAAGGAGTTGCACTTTTCTCTTTCCCCCGAGACATTTAAATACTGTTGGCGTATGGTCTTTGGTCGCATGCAGTTTCCGCATGAGATGCACAGTCCCCTCTTCTCCTCTTCAGCGGAACACATAGAAGAGGCTACCCTCCTCGACTGCGCCACCAACGCCATCACCCTTCTCAACACGAACCGCACGTCACTGCGGTCGGATGTGCAGTGTATGACCTGCAGTCCTGGACCAAAGGGGGGCCACGTGAACACGTCCTCTGCTCAGGGCCAGAAAGCCTACGGTCGTCTAGCATCGAACAAAAATTTCGTGGAAACCGCGGTGGAGGCTACGCTGGGGCCGATCTTCTATCTGTTTGACAACCACTGCTCGACCTCGGCGCTCTCGCTAGAAGACCGACGGCTTTCTCGACGCGTCCAATGGGAGTCCGTGTCGTTTCCTCGGACCACCGACCCGCAGATCATTCTGCGTGTGGTGCGACACCTCGCAGGAAAGATGGCGAAGCAGCGTCGACCCAAAAGCATGGAAGATGAAGACAGCACACTGCAGCTCTGCGTGCGGCTGTTTCAGCTGGAGTCGTACAGTCCACTCCCTCACGCGCTGGGGGAGGGAGTGGAAATCGTTCTGGATGAGCTGCGCCGTGTGATGGAGCGGAGAAAGAAGTTCACTAATTCTATTCGACGCATTGCCGGGACGAGGGCTCTTATGCGAAAGGAACATGTGCCTGTTGGAAAAGCGTCGAAGCAGCCTGCTGACCTTAAGCGTCCTGAGAAGAAAATGAAAAGTTTGAAGGGTCTAGTGAAACGAAAGTCAAAGAATTAAAAAAATTAGCTCACTTTATCTGTGACACATTAAAGTTGTGCGGTGCTTCATCAGAAAGTGACAAAGTAACTAACTAACTTTCTTTTAGCTCACTACACCTCGGTACACTACTTCTTTTGTAGAAGAAGCAGATGTGTGGAGTAATGCCTTGAATAATGTTCGATGCAGCTAGCCACATTCACATTCACAGACACTTCCTACTTCACTGCATCAACACCCAAGGAAATTCTATTTCTCCAGGTCCTGCATGCCTTCTGTACTCACACATTGATACTTTTATCACACATTCATTTCTTCTCTTCATTTTTACACATTAAACGAATGGATTTCTATGGAGACATACATGTGTTTGTTATCTTGACGGAGTTCTGCTCTTGGTTTTGCCTTCCGCAAATCTCTGATGCTTCATACTACTTCTCTTTCTCGCATTTCATTGAATATGTGTTTTTCGAATGCAAACTGTTCACTGCACAGAACAGTACGGCTGGAGTAGCACTGTACACTTTTTTTTTCTTTTTCTGTCGGCTCAGGAGTATCTTGTGCTCCCTGCATTGCTGCTGTTTTGTGCCTAAACAGGAAAATCCTCTGACCCTGAATCCCATTCCCCTGAACAATGCACGCCAGTCTAGCCAAGTGGCGGCATCCTCGAGCGCGACTGCCGGGATGCTTTTTCGCCTCGACGACCTCTACTTCGGAGCCAGCGTCCACGTCTTCCGCTGTATCGAAGTCACCCGGGGTTCACTTCTTTCCCGCTGCGGTGCTCTCGCACGAAATGGGATTCCTATCCGCTGAGCAGGAGTTGTCCGAGAGCTCCCCCGACCGGACCGCTGCGGCGGATATGGAGCTACTGCAGTGGGAGTACGACTGGACCACCTCGTGGTCCCCCTCTGCACAAATGCAGAGCGCTGCCCTTTTTCTGGAGGACAATAACGCTGTGCTTCGCCGTGGCCTCTACGTTTCAGACCACCGCGCGGGGGAGGATACCGAGCAGGGCTCCTCCGAGCCTCGATTGCCCCGCCTGAAGAGCGGTGAAGGAGCGGCGTGCCGACCCACCCTTTCTACGCGGTGGTCTGGCAAGTGGAAGCCGGTGTGCTCGGCGGAGCTGAAGTCCGAGGCGCGCCGCGTCGTGTGCCGGAAAGGAGGGAAGGGGAGCGGAGGCTGGTGGTCCCCCATCGCCGTCATGTCCCACGAGGAAGTTTCCCTCCTTCAAGTGAACGAGTGCAGCATGACAGTGCTGCAGGAGATGCGCTGCTCCAGTCCAGACGAGCTAAGCTACACCACGGCTATAGACGTATGGGGGGACCACGGGACCATGATTGGCCACTCCAATGGCCGTATGTCCCTTATTGATTGGAGAGAGGACGTGGCGCGGAAAGGGCCAGCGCTGCACTTTGAAGTCCCTCAGCCCCCATGGCTGCGCACCCCTCCCTCTTCCCGTCGTGGACGGCGACTCGCCGATGACCACCAAACCTGCGGAGTCTTGTCGTGCTGCAGTCTCGACACCAACTTTCGTGCGGTAGCAGGGCTGGGGGACTCCCAAGGCACCGTCGTTGTCTTTGATGTCCGCCAAGTTGCCGAGCCCTCCGGGAAGAGTTCTCGTAAGCGCCTTCGCTCGGTGCAAGAATCCGTGGGAATGGCAGCCGTCGGCTCCGTCCCGACTTCCTCTGGCATTATCTCCATGCACCACTGCCCCACAAGGTTTGGAACGGTGGGGATGATGGACTCGAATGGCGCCGTCCTGGTTACCACGGTCGCTGAGCTGGAACACACACAGGCCTCATTTGAGGTCGTCTCTTTGCCAGAAAACAGGAGCTGGAGTGAGGAGTTGTCTAGTGCTTATCCTTCTTCTTCGGCTTCTCCGTTAGTTGCACGTCCGTCTTCCGTTCTGCAGCGTGTGTCGTCTCCCCTCTCAGTGTGGAACCGTGATTTGCTGTTTCCCCCGTCACAGTTTGCGGCTCCACACCAGTCTACCACTTCCTCAAGGTCTTCGCGTGATTCGAATGAGGTCAGTCCTGAGCCATTAGCGCTAACTCCAGGGAGTCGACCCAGTGCGCCTCCCTCATCAGACATCGTGCGATCCTCGAGTATCTTCTTTGAGTCGGGAAGGGTGTTCGCAGACGTGAGGGTCAGTTCCAGCTTTGAAGTGATGTCGAGACTAGAGGATACAGATTTTTTCTTTTTGCGCACACTGTTTTCCCTCTTCTCGAACTCCCGAACGTGTGCCAGACCTTCGTTTCAATGCACTGTGTTTCCGTCCTTGCACCACGAACAAGATGTGGTGATGGCGTACACTTCTCCGGTTCGAACTCCCTTTTCGAATGCAAACGACAACGAGATTGAGTCACTTACACCAGTGGGCAAGACCACTTTGTTTCGCTCCCCGCATCGTGGAAGTAGCATCAGCAGCAGTAAGCACGAGACTCACACACTCTCAGTGTCATCAGAGCTACTCGGTGGAGGAACGGCTCCAAGTCGAAAGGAAAAGTTTACTTGTTTGTCTTCTTTGGATAATATCGTGTGCTTTCACTCCGATGTTGGCAACACTGTTTGCGTCCAATTATAAATTAAATGTAAAACGATATGAACGAGTCTCTATAGTCACTTCACTTATTGCCCAAACTGTAATGAATATTCTCACTAATTATTGCCCAAGCAAAAATATGGATTTTACCAGAAAGAACCTCAACTCGCCCAAAGCAAATATGAGAAAGCCCCAGGTTCCAATAACAGCACTGTCTACCAAACGTACTTCTGCCCATCCGATTATACATCAGTATGGTGAATTTCTTACGTCATGGGAAGGTCATACTTCTTTTTTTTTCTATTATTATATAAAAATAATTATTTATTTACATTATTTATATTATTTGATTTAAAAATATATTTATAGAAAATAAAAATATATTTACACTGGGGTACACTAGTCTCAGTCCACGTGGCAAAATGGCTCTTGGGTCGTCATTAGAAGTGCCAGCAACGCACGCTGAGCTAACGACACTACTTCTTGAATCTCTTCTGTGCCACTGGACAGTTCCCAGTGAAGAACACTCACCTTCGGTGCTGCTCTGTGGACCTTCTGGAAGTGGGAAAAGCTTTTTGCTTCATCAGGCCGTCCAGAACGTGGCGCTCGAGGAGAAGGATTCCGATGAGAACCCCCGCATTCAGTGGATAAAGCCCTCGCTAGCAGAGGCTTCAGTGTTCCACCTTCGCGATGGCTACCAAACTACCTTACGCAGGATAATTCACCGGGATGTTTTGTCCAATCAGAAGGAAACGAACCGCCCTGGTGTCCTTCTTCTAGAGCTCGATCACTTGGAAGTATTTTGCGCAGCGGGCCCTGAGGGGAGCTCCAGTGATGCCGAGGGAGTGCTTTCATCGTCCAGCACACCTCACGCTGCTCTCATTACCGATCTCTTTACCGTGCTTCGGGCTTCTCCGCCCCTGTTTACTGCAGAGGAATTGCAAATGGTTGGAATTTCCCGCATCGTTCTCGTCGGCTGCTTCGCAGGAGAGCGTGAGGAGGTTCATCCATTGCTGCAACGCGCGTTTGATGTCCTCCTCTGCGTGCCAACGCCGACAGAGAAGGAGCGGCACTCCTTCTTTCGCCAGCGGAGTGACGACTGGAGGATGAAGGAGGAGGAGAAGACGAACGCATGGAGGCCGTTTCGCGCTCAGCTAGCCGATGCCATTGCGCTACGAGCGGGCGGCGTCACGTACCAAGGACTCGTGGAGATCGCCGAGGCGGTTCCGTCTCATGTGGAGCAGTGGACTCTCGGCAGCCGGCTCCCCGACACGTCACGGGAGGAGGAGAGCGCGGCATTAGCGCAGCGTGTGGTGCAAGAGTTTCACAAGAGCTCCAGCATCGCCGCGTCGATGTTTCGAAGGAGCGCTGGTTATGTGGATGTCCAAGTGACCCGCTGGAGTGACATTGCGGGGCTTTACGCTGCCAAGGAAGCGCTACAACAAATCGTGATGCGACCCCTGCAACACCAGGCAGTGTATAATCACTTTGGAGTGCAGCCGTCCACCGGAGTGCTCTTGTACGGGCCACCTGGTACAGGGAAAACCATGTTAGCGAAAGCAATGGCCACGGAATTGAATGCTTCCTTCGTCTACATGGATCTCCCTGGTCTAATCAAAGCCGAAGTGGGGGAGTCCGAAAAGAAGTTGACTGCGTTCTTTGCGGCGGCAAGAGAGCGCAGCCCCTCGGTTGTTTTTATGGATGAGATTCAAGCTGCCTTTGGGGTTCGATATCAGTCCGGGCATCCTGGCTCGTCGCGGGGCTCCTTTCACGAGTCCCGGCTCGTTTCACATTTGCTGTACTGCATCGACGCCGCTCGTGAAGACCCGGATGCCTTAGTGGTGGTCGTGGGTGCCACGAACCTTCCGGATCACTTGGATCCTTCGCTGCTGCGCGCCGGACGTCTGGACACGCTGGTGGCCGTCCCTCTGCCAGAGGCTGCTGGGAGAGCGCAGCTGATTCAGCGTGTGGTACTCGGAGACTGGGCAGCGTGGTTCCGTCCGCCGGCTGCCGTACAGTCTATCGCAGACCACAAGTGGATCACGTGCTTGGAAGCGCGTCGCGGTGACGGGACCCCCACTGCCGAGGCGCTGGTCCGTGCGCTGCCTACCCTTTTAGAGGGGGTCCAGAAGGCCCTCATTTCTACTTTTGTGGCGCATTCGGAGGGGTTCAGCGGGGCGGAGCTCAAAAATGTGACGACCATTTTCGCGACGGAGTTTCTTCAACGCTTTCTCGCGCACGAGAGTACCGATGACTTCTGTGGACCAAATGTGCAGGCGGTGTTTAGCATTCTTGTCCAGAAAATTTACCCCGGCTCAGACCCGAATGCGATGGAGATTCAACTTTCTGAAGCCGTGAAAGATTCGGTTCTTCATTCTGTTCAGCGTTTAAGGGAATCGAAACCGTTCAGCACTATTTATGCATGATCTATCGTATATAGAGCAATGCCGCACTATACTCGAAGATCTAACCTTTTTTTTTTTTTTTACTTCTCAAAAACTGTTGTTCTCCGTGAAATGGAGTACCTCTGTTCCACAGAATCGTCTGTATTCAAGATGGCAAGAGGATACAATAAAACTGTGCACACCTAGCCTTCCCGCCTCTAATCTTTCTATTTTTGACTCTAGTTCGATGCGGTATGACGGAACTATTTGCCTCCTGCTCTGAGGCGTCGGAGTTCGGCAACCTCATGGGGGAGGATCCCGTGCCCCATCTGGACTATGGCGCCCCACAGCCAACGGACCCGAACCACACCCAGAGACCCCCTCACAAGGAGTCAGAGGCCTTCCAGCAGTTTCTGGCGCGACAGCAGGTCTTTCTCCAACGCAAGGAAGAGCGGCGGCAGCAGCTGAAAGCGTCGCTCTCCGCGGATCGCGAGCAGCAGTGGCGCATCGACCGCGGGTCCTCACGGCCCAAGCCCGTCGGGTCCGGCAGGCGAGCGGTGTCAAACCGTTCTGCTCGGTCCGCGGGGTTTCCGCTCTCCTCCTCCCCCCTTCGTGCCGCTTCTGTATTTGACCGGCTGGAGTTCATTCCGGAGAAGAGGCGACTGAGCTCCCGGGTGGCGCTGCAGCACTACACGGATGTCAACAGCGTTCGTTTGAGGCGGTGCAGCCAGCGGCGAACCCCTTCCGCGCACGGTGCGGCGTCTGCATCGGGTTCTCAGAGGAACTCCTCTAAACGCTTTTCACGTCGAGGGGAAGTGCACGAAGTCAGCATTGTGATGCAGGACCCTCGCCGTCGCCAGCAGAGCCCAGTGCAGGCCACTCGCTCCTCTGTCTCGCCGTCCCCACCAGCAGTGACGTTTCCGCTCGAAGGTGAAACCTGCCGCGATCGCAGGCGAAAGCCTTCCCCCTCTTCACTTCACAAGACCTTGGCGGAGGACAGGGATAAGGACGTGTGGGAGGTGGTTCGAGAGCTGGAGAGTCTCTCACGGTCCTTCACGAGGGAGGCGCTCACCGAAGAGCGTAGCCCTGAGCTGCATTCTCCCCGTCGAACGACGTCAGAGACCAGAGACGACTGTTGGACCCGCGCTGAAAGGGGACGAACGGATCCATGGAAATCCTTCTCCCGACCACATCTACAGGCGGTGGTGAATGAGAGCTCGGCTTCGGTGAACCTTCCGGAGGAGAGGGTGGCTGCAAAAGGTAACGTTTCCCCGTTCGCGACGGCGACACAGACGCCATCTCTCGATCCTGATGAAGGACGATGGCCTGTGCAACGGGACGTCTGCTGCGGGGACGTGTTACGCCTGCTGGCCGAGTGGTGGATTGGCCTTCTGGAGCATGTGGCCCCGAGTGAATGTCCTCCATTAGACGGGACGGCTTCCATTGAAAGTTCAGCTCCTCGCTCTCTTTTGCGTCACACGGTACCAATGCGTCATGCATTAGCCGCATTAGATGGACTGCTGGTGCTAGCCAACAGTTCTTTCGGCTGGTCGTCTCCTGAACGTCGTGTGGGCGATGCTAATTCTGTTTTACCCACAGCATATCTCTCTCTCGACCACAGAGTCCTTGACGGGCCATTGGAAGCCCAGCAAAGCGCGCCATGCACAAGAACGCTTCATCTTGAAAGGGTGGCTGGTGCGGGCGTGAAGAAATCTAGGAAGTCGATTGCTTCTGTGGACTTCCATACCTATTCACATCTCAGTGTAGGGCAGATTAGGGTGACACTGATGGATTTTGAACAGTTTGTAAAACTTTATTATTGGCTTCACAGTTCCTATCAAGAACTACTACAGAGGCTCACATAAATATGGACTCAAGAAATTTTGTTCGCTTCACTTCACATATCAACCCTATATTAACCCTTTTTTTTAGATTTAGATTTTTTTGTTTCTCTCCTCTGAGGAGAAGCGACGCTGTGATACGCGCACGCGATTATAAAGACAATCTTTTTTTTTTCTACACTTTCGTTCTAAATATCCAATTCTGATTGTTTGATGGTACGACTGAACTTGTTATTGTATGCATATTATTGGTGTGCTGCTCATCTATCCTTTCTACTTATATTATTATTATTATTTTACGCATAACTAGCGAAGACATACTTTATCGTCACTACCACTGCAGAAACTAAGTCTGCCTTGCGAACACCGCAATGCCATTTGACCCACAACTCGCTTTCAGTGGTCTTTTGGGTGCCACAGGGGTCGCTGCAGCAGCTCTCGGCGCCCACTATTTCAAGACTCGTTTCACCCCTGAAAAAGCGCACGCCTTCAGTACCGGTGCCCTTCACAGTATCCTCGGTGCGATTGCCTCGTTGGGTATCCGGGCGTTCAGTGACGCTCAACTCGGAGCAAAACTTCGTCAGGATCGGCTGCGTCTCGCCGCGGCTCTGGTCAGCATTGGAAGTGCTCTCTTTTCCTGGAGCATCTACCTCCTCTGTCTGGGTGCCCCTCGTATTTTTGGCCCGGTAACCCCTCTAGGAGGTCTTGTCATGATCGGTGGGTGGACCACCGCAGCATTCGCATCCGTAATGTAGGCCGCACAACCAATGTACCTCCTGCGCTTCAACTGATTATTGTATAGGACATCAAAGTGAGAATTACAGGGCCCCTAGCACTCGAAATTTTTCCTCTCTTTCAATGTTGAATGGGACTCCTTTGTACTTTCAGTTTTCTCATGTACACTATATGCAATACTCTTCTCGTGGTACATGTAACTATTACAAAAACACATAATCAAACAACAAAAGCAAGTAAAAATAAATATTCCCGTTGAATTCTGACAGATGTCTTTGTTATGCATCAGTGTTGTGCTGTAATTAAGTTGAGTTACCTCAAATTCATTACTCATATTTTCTTTTCTTTTTAGCTGTTTTCGTTTGTGGCGTAGACTATAGTGTTCTATTTAGTTAACGGAGGCGAAATTATTTTTTTATTTCTAGTTGGTGAAGATCTATGGACCGGCTGCAGGACCTGAAAGCTGTGGTGTCTGGTGCTGAAGGTGGCTTTAGTCCCTCGGAGGGCGGACGGGTTGAGAGGGTGTGCTTTCTGGATCCCCCGTCGGAGGTGGATCAAATGACGGTGGAGTTGCTTGATGCATTTTATGTGGATGCCCAACAAGTGCATCAAATCATTCACTATATTCAGAACCTGACGGATGCGCTGGATGAAATTCATGCAGAGAATATCCGAAATGTGGAGGAAGCAAAATCAGCGGCGTTGAGGAAAGAAATTGCGCAGCGGAGTGCCCAAGTGACGGTACAACTGAACTTTGCAAAAGAGGCACTCGAAAAAATGGGGAAAAACAGTGCAGAACTCAAGAAGGACCCGGAGATGATCATGGAAAATAGCGCTGTGGTTCGAATTCAGGATAATTTTTATTATTATTTAGCGCGGCGGCTTAACTTAGCCATGATGGATTATCAGAAGCGACAATCTATTAACCAAGAGAAGTATAAGGCTCAGACAAAGCGACAAATTATGATTAAGTTCACAAAGGCTGACGGTTCTTCTATTGACAACGACACCGCTCAGCAACTCACGGAGCAAGTTCTAGAGAATCAAGTAAGCAATGCAATTTTTCAGCAAAGTAAAAATATTCTAGCTTCCATTACGGAAACCCGAAATGATATCTATCGTATCGAACAATCGATGCGGGATCTGCATCAAATGTTCAACGAGCTTGCTATTATGGTAAATGAACAAGGGCAAATGATGGATGTGATCTTGTCAAACCTTCAAAGTAGTTCGAAGTACCTGGAGCGAGGTAGACGAGAACTGAAACGGGCTCGGAAGTATCAAAAGTCAAGCAGAAAGAAGTTGTACTGCTTGCTGGGATGTGGTCTTTTTCTTTTTGTATTAGTGGCAGTAATAGCACTTGGATTTTTACTTCCGAAATAGAAGTGCTTTTGGTGTCTGAAAACTTCACCACCCTTGTTGTGGATATTGTTCTTATTTTGCATTTATTGTGTTTGCCATTTGCTCACTTTCTTTCTTGCCCTTCTAAAGTTCTGAATTATGAAGGCTTGGGGGAGAAAAAATAAATAGCTTTCTGGTGTTTCTTCGCACTTCCTCGCCAAAATCTTAAGAAAACGAAATGGATTGTTGCTTCCGTGGATCGCCTTGCCCCTGAGATTCCCCTAACGTTTCTTTCGTTTTTTAAAACTGTAAAGGTAGTTTGTCTTCTTCTCCTATTCTTTACATATTTTAAAGGTCTATTTCAATACTACCGTCTCTCGATTTCGTTCTCCATACCATGAATGAAGAGCTTAACAATGCGGCTGAAAACGAGTTGCCAGGGCTCGAGACTCGTGAAGGCTTCTCCGACCAAGAATTTGCCCTCCCCTCTCCAGAACCACCGTTGGAAGAAGCGGAAGCTTCAGGCCCTACACCAAAGAAAGGAAAGAACGAATCTCGAGAAGGAAATGCTCCTCCCGCGTCAGTCTCATCGCCTCCACCGCTGCCATCTCCATCACCATCTCGTCATTCAGAGCCCGGGAGCCCAGCAAGTCCTGTTTTAGATCACATTAATTTCAGTCGTTTTGAAGATCAGTACGCGTATGTCGGTAAGTGCCGCAGCACTGGTAGGGACGTTAAAATATGTTACAACATCTTTGGAGACAAGAAAAACCCTTGCATTCTCTGCATACAAGGTCTCGGAACCAGTTTACTCGGCTTTTCCCTGGACTTTGTGGATCTTTTGGTCAACGCTGGCTATTGTGTGATTCGTTACGACCACCGTGATTGCGGACTTAGCACTTCCTTTGAGGATCTCCCCGCTCCTTCGCTCGTTCGCTACATCATCCCGGAATGGGCCTCTATTGGGGAAAAGGTGCAGTATTCCCTTTTTGATATGATGGAAGACGGAATGGGGCTGCTGACGGCCGTTGGAATTCGGAGAGCGCATGTCTTTGGACTCAGTATGGGCGGCATGATTGCTCAATTGATGGCGATTCACCATCCCGAGCGAGTGCTGTCGCTAAACATTCTCTTCTCGCACATGGGGGGAAAGGACCATATTGAACCTCCACTGCCAAACTTGGCGCGTTTTCTTGAAAAACCGAAAAGCGAGTCGAACGAGGATAAAATTCAGGTAGTGCTCCACTTTATCCAATTCTTGGGGCAGAAGCAGTACGAAAACGAGGAAAGCGTTTTAAATTTGTACTTTCAGGCCGTTTTAGAGCGGAACGGCACAGTGGAGGTTTCTCAAAAGCATCATGTGGCCGCTTTACTTCGGGCTCCTGGGCGAAAGGAGGAACTCAAGAAACTGACCTGTCCCACTCTCATCATGCACGGCATGTTGGATCCCCTTATTCCGGTTCAGAACGGATACATGCTAGCCGAAACCATTCCCAATGCCAAATTAGTTTTGTTTCCTCGTTTAGGACATATCTTCCCCCCTCAACTGCATCAAGAGTTTGCGGAACAGCTTCTCCTCAATATGGGAAAGGTGCCGCGTCCCTAAACACCAAGAAGAGACCTTTTCGGGTACGTTTCCAAGAATACCGCAACCGGATACATTCATTCATCGACTACAACGCAAAAACATTCTTCTGTAAAAAAATTTTCCTCCAATCATTCAGATCCTCCCCCACACTAATAACATTCCCCAACAATAAAAGCATGGATTTTTCAATTCGTGTTCCTAAATTTCTTTCTTTTTTGATTTTAAATTTCGTTCTCCTTCGGCTCATCACTCTATCAACGTATCTTTATTAATTAATTATCTTTCATTAAATCTTCTCGTAGCAATCCATAGAATACCAAATGCTTAGTTCCTTCGCCTCCGCCAAATCCGAATATCTTTATCGCCACCATAAATGACAAACAAGTGACGCTTTCCGCACTCATAGCTGTTTCAGCCTCACTCGAGCTCTACGCGTAAGCTCACGGCGGAAAAGTCGCACGCGTTCCGCACCGGGGGCAAATACAGCACCTTTGCGCGATTGGTATCGTGGCGCTGAAGGCATTCCGTGAAACGCTGAAGAACTGCCCTGCCCGCGTGCGGCGCCTGGACATCGCGATCCGCCTTCTTGGTCTTGGGGCCGCCTTCTTCTCGTGGAGCATCTTCTGGCTGTGCCTGGGTGGCCCCAAGTTCCTCGGCTCCCTGACGCCGTACCTGACCCCCTTCGGTGGCTCGCTGATGGTGACGGGGTGGCTGACTGCTGGAAGCGCTGCACTGCTGTAAGCGGCGGCGCTGCAGCGCACACAGGGGGCCGAGCCGGTCTTCCGCGGAGCCTCTCTCACACACACGCACACACACACAAGAGCCCCAGCGCCACGCCACACACTCCCCGGCGCACTGCCGTGGTGCCCGTGGATCCCTCCACGTCCAGACCACGCTTTACTGTGCCGATCGGCGGCTGCTCGACGCTCATTCGCCGCACCGCCGGAGCACTCGGCTCCCTTGTGCCTTGCCTTCGTGGCATGGCCGCATTTTAACTTAACAGCTACCGACCAACTTTGAAAGAAATATATACTTCCCTGTGGTCGCTGCTGTGTGGTGTATCTGTGTTAAGTCGTGGTGTTGTTTTTGCTGTATTTGTATTTCAAATGATTGCTGTAAATTATTGCTGAGCTGTCGTTGAGTGTAATTTTTAGGGACAGGTATACTTTTGTTCTTTCCTTGTTATCTTGTTGGTTGTATTTTATTCTGTTTTTATGTGTTTGACGCCGGAACTCGTTCTGCGGCTTTGAGTGTGTTGCCCGTCCCGCCTGTTCGGTTTCGGGTTTGTTTTGGCCGTGTGACGTTTTGGCATCATCGTTCAAGTGTGTTTTATTTTAGTTTTTTATATATTTTTGTTCAATAGATTGTACTTTGTTCTGATTCTGAGAAACTACTTCCTAACGATGATGCGTTTGCCAGTGTCCAAGGTTGTGCAAATGCGTTTGCGCCGCTTTCGAATCGCTTCTCTACCGTGCTCGATATGCCCTGTTGGTATTCCAGCGGTGCGCAGCGTTGCATCCATGGCGTGTGGAAATCGGCCATCGTGCCGATTCTCAGGGTTAGAAGGATCAATGCAGCTGAGGTCGTCACTGGTGTGCCCTAAAAGGTACAGATGGTTTTCGAACTTTCAGTTCGGTGCAAAGGATGAATCGGTAAAAGTAGACACCCATGCGTTTGACAGGGAGAATGTTCACTACTCCGGAAAGATTTTTGGAATTGAGGCCGACTCGTTCGTCTTTTATGCGAAGCTCGGTGCGGGTTTTCTCGTTGTTTTCGGCATTCTTTATCTGTTTATTAAAGGCTACGGTGTGCTGACAAAGTTTAGTCTTCAGACGGTGGCGCGAATGGGGTTCTTCGCAGGGTTCATTTCGTGTCTTATCGGATACACTTCCATTCTCATGATCACGAGACGGTGCGCTATTAACGCCAACGCAGTGTATAATCAGTCCATTGCTTTAGTGATGCGACATGAGCGTGTGGTACAACTGTTGGGCTCACATCCAAAGACGGGAGAGTTTCGCACGTATGCTGAAAGTGGCGGCTTTAAGCTACCTCTTCTTCGTCGCCTTCGTAGCGGAACGTATGAACTGTCAGATTTTCTGGGACTGAAGCCACGTCGACTTCAAATGCTGTTTCTTTTGAAGAACAGTACTACGTCTTACGAGGGGCTCGTCGCGTGCGACGTTCGAAAGGTTTCCACGGGCATGCTTTCTTCTACAAATGTTTTTAAGAGTCTCAGCATAACCCTTTCCGACAAATCAAAAGCCACTCCTCCTGAAACTATTGTTCTGATTGGGCTTCCAGAAGATGTGATTTATTATACCATGCTTCATTGATGAGAGTTTGGTGCTGGTGTTATCACATTTAAGATGTCTTGGTTCTTTCTTAACGTTTTTGGAGAAGTTCGTGGTTATCACATCTAAAAAATAGGAGTTTTCTTCTCTTTACTTTTGTTTGTTTAGCACAAACAGTAACTAAACTTCGTACTTATCATTAAGTAAATCTGGATGTTTAAGGTGCTCTTATGGGCCTGATGAACTTCGGCGCCCCACTCCTGAGCCATTCTAATGTTTTTAGTGTATCGTGACTTCTCCTCCCACTGCTGTAGTGTTCCTCTTTTTTTTTTGTAAAAAATTACTATTATTGTTGCTTTTTTTCGTTTAAGGTATATCCATAGACATTTGTTAGAAGGCATAGATTCATATACATCTTTCAAGCCAAGACGTTGGTTTAGTTTCGCAAGTTTTCACTTCAATTAGTTTTTAAAAAATATATTCTCATAGAGTCTTTATCAAACAAGCGTTTGAACTTCATAGAACTATGTCTGTTGCGCAGAAGATGGGTCTCGCATATGCTGCCTATCATCGCGATCCGTACTGCAGTCGTCGCAATGCTATTCTGAATGACCCCAACATGAATGGAAAACTGTGGCGCCACACATCTTCTGGCGCACAGCCCAGCTCGTGGCTTCATAGCATGTTAACCCAGTGCTGGGTGGATGCGGCGGTGAACGCGTTGCCTTCCGCCCCAGCTCATTCACCTGTGACTCCTCAGGCGACCTCGACCTCACTGAATCCTTCATTGACCAATGAGGCCCCGACTCCGCAATCCCATGCACCCGCTCTCAGGGTTTCAGAAAGGGGTTGCTCCCCTATTGCACAGCAAGAGACGCCTTTATTAGAACGACGAGAAGAAAGTGAGACAGCACTGATGGAGGAGGTGCGCACTCTTTCGGTCCCTGACATGTCGTTGACGGACGCGCCTTTGCGTTGGAAGACCCCAACGGATCTCCCTCCCGAGAGGCGGCACTCCCCTCCACCTCCATTGGACTCTGCCAGAGAAGCGGACCTTCCGTCCCCCATTTTGGCCGTTGCTGAGCCACTCAGAACGACAGATGTGGGGACTGCAACAGTGGATGCCCAGGAGGAGGAGCAGACGGCAAGAATGCATCGCTTCGGTGTGGCAGCAGTCCAGGAGATGAAGGGTGTGATACCAGTGGATTGCCTTAGCGAAGTGGTGGATTGCATTATGAAGAAGATACAAGAGCAAAATGTCCGGGCAGTGGCGCTCGACGACATGCAACAGCAATTGCGCGAGTCCATTCCATCCTCTCGTGAGCCAGCTCAACGGAAGCCTAACACGACCACAGCTCCAGCTTCTCCTGTGGTGGCTGCTTCTGCTCGTGAAGGAGCATTGGACGAAAATGCCAAGCGTGAGCTAGCCATTCATCTCTACTCACTACGAGAGCAAGTCACTCAGCTGCAAGGTCAATTAGATGCTCGGGAAGTGGCGTTGGAAAGGGAGTTGCGACAACAAAGGAAAAAGAGTTCACAAACAGCCGCCCGAAAAATCACCGTGGAAGTCGTAAAGGCATTTGAGGAAGAGCCTGTACCGTATAAGAAACCTCCTTTTCGGGTAGCTCAACGCGCTGATGGGAGAATAGCTGCGGGTGGCGACTACGAGTCGGACTTTGAGAACTCCCACAGCCGCTCTCCCTCCTCGGGATCGTCTTCTTCGTCACGGCAGAACACCTCTCGCTCCAGCAGCATTGTCACTGAAATATCGTACGATCGCCATCCAACGGCCACGCCACGTGGCCGTCCTGGGTTCAGTTTACCATCGTCTATTTCTTCTACGCCGTCTGTCCACCGGCGACCTGCACGCCAGAGCTCTAATAGCAGCACCCTCCCGGCATCGTCATCGTCATCCTCTCTGAAATGGAATGGAAAGCCGCAGAGGGCAGCACTTCTCTCCAGTAGCTCGCTTTCCCAACAGGTAACGCAGGAACTCAACACGACGGAATCTCGGACATCCTCCAGCAGAACGTCATCCTCTCGCAGCATATCCATCGATGAACAAGCCGCCAAAGACTTTTGGGCCAAACGCGCAAAAATCGCACAAAAGGTGGTGGCTCCGTCTAGCAGTAGCGGAACCGTTACCACAAGCTCCTCTTCATAGCAGCGGTATGCCACAACTTGGAATTCTTTCTCTTCTTTTCTAACGTTAACTCGTTACAACAAGGAAGAGAAAAAGTCTAGGGACACACCGCTGCCTATTTTCAGTCGTTCCAAGCCAATCAGACGCCGTACAAAGCTTTCACGTCACCTACACGCCACACTCACACATGATCTTTCGCAGAGAGGCAGTGCACCACCGGAAAGATCAGTCTTGGAAGCGCTTGAAGGTGGCAAGCAGGAATCGAAGGTGGAAACTATCAAGGGTGTTGCAATGGTGCTCTGTTTGCCACATGAACCGCCCTGGATATCAGACTCTCGATGGGGGTGTGTGAAATGAATTTACAGTTGATAGACT
>JASAOA010001588.1:0-21994 GCA_030849815.1 Vickermania spadyakhi | reverse complement strand
CCCGTATGTGAGGGACTGACCTTCAAGGCGACGGGAAGAAGATAAGCCTTGAAGGGAAATGTAAATAGCTATGGGGTGCTCCTGAACCACAGATGAATTGGAAAAGATATGGTTTCGCCTTTGTGGCTGAGGTAGTTTCTTCGTACCTATCAGTGTACACAGCATGACAGCAATAGTTCTCTTTCTCTCTTTCTCCCTTTTTCCCTTTGTCAGAACTATCTTCCTTAGAACTGTGTACACCCAAGGTAAACACTAGCAGGTGAAAGCTTATCTTTTACACAATGTGATGTCAACAACGGCGAGCTCCTGCGCGTCAGGTGGTCTCTATCACATTCGTCCTTTCCCTACTTGCTTACCAAGGTATCGAGACATTCTCCTTCGCCCGCTGCTCCACCTCTTCGCGCAGGATCGCCTGCATGCCGGGCTTCGTCCTCTCCCTACCTGCTTACCAAGGTATCGGGGCATTTCGTATTCGGCGCTCTCCCTCGTTCCGCGCATACTTGAGTGGATTCGCCCCCCTCATACAGCCCAAGATGTCTCTGACCGTTCTGGCCAAAACTTCCCCCAGTCCCTCGCACACCGAAACAAACATATTGCGTATCATTGTGTGTATGGCTACGGGTGTGCCGACGTCCGCAATCGCCCACGTCACCGCATGCCGGACAGCAACGCCCCATCTAGCGCCGGTAGGAAAAGTCTTCAAACGAAAATATCCGTTCCCCTTCCAGAAAACAAACTTGTTTCGAACCACGCCTGGCATCGGTATGGCGTCGTAAAACGCCTCGAAGTCGATCTGCGGTATATACTTGCGGCGCCGAAGTGATTGCTTCCGTCCGGGTCTAGATGGGCGTGTGGCCGGCGGGATCTCGCGGGTGCCGATTGCCGCGCGGGGCAATTTTGCAATTTTTAAAGGCGGTTTTGGCGCCACCTTCCCCCCGGGCGGCGGGGGGTTCCGGCTGGCCGGGGGTGTGCCGCCACCGCCATCCATCCGCGGCTTGAAAAGTTTACGCCGCGCGGGTATCCAAAGGTTCCCGGGAACAGGGTAGCGCGCGCCGATCAAGTTTTCAATAATGTTTCCAAAGAAATATCTCTACTATTTTTTTTTCCCCCGCGTGCGTTTGCCCCGCCCCCGCGTGGGACAAACGTGGCTGAAAAAGGGGAAAAATGCTCTTGCGCATACTGGGCTGCTAGGGCCCTGTGACGTGGGGCTCTTCCCGCGGAGATGGGCCCCCGCCCGCTAAAAAACCCTGGCCTGCGGGGAATAAGAGTGCTCGCCGCTATTTCAGCCGCGTGGGCCTCGCTCTTGCGCGTGGGCAGGGAAAACGGCCCCCGTGCCATTTGCGGATATCCCCGAACCGGGGGCTGGTCTTTTTGGCACCGTGGGGCAAGAAGTTCCACCTGGCTCCCCGGCGAGTGGGTAACCCCTGAAACCTTTGCCGGTGGGCGTTTTCAGGGGGCCTTTTTAACGACCCTATTGTCCCTTGGAAACTCACATTCTATTCCTGAGTTCGAGTTTGGCGTCGAACAAAGTACAATAATGTCTCAGAAGAAATATCTCTATCTTTATTACTTTCCATGAACTCTTGGTTAATGCGTTTGGCTTGACTTCTACTAGAAGGTGTGCTACGTTCTTCATTGTCTTTCTGTTTCATTATATACTTATCTTTTATATTTTACAATGACACATAGCCTCAGGTCTTTCTTGGTTCGCCCGTATAAAAAAAAATAAACCTTCTCAAAAAAAAAAAAAAAAGAATTTCTTTGCTTTTATTTTGTTCTCCGAAAAGGGTATGTAAATTTGGTTTCTCTTACTGTATTTTCTTTTATAGCAGTAGGTAGCTGCATCCCTGGCAACCCTACTCTTACCGTATATACTTTGAAAACCACGTTCCCCCTCTTTAAATAATCCAGCACCGGAATACTTGTTTTTTCTTTTGAATGCAGACATCGCACAACCAAAAGATTATTTTACGCCAATGGCGTGTTTTTGCGAATATATGATAAAAACCAATAGGATAACTGACTCTGGACACCGCTTGTTTGGGTGTTCCTAAACCACAGATGAATTGGAAAAGATACGGTTTCGCCTTTGTGGCTGAGGTAGTTTCTTCGTACCTATCAGTGTACACAGCATGACAGCAATAGTTCTTTTCTCTCTTTTTCCCTTTGTCAGAAGTATCTTCCGTAGAACTGTGTAAACCCAAGGTAAACATNCAAGGTATCGAGACATTAATGGTTTGGCTTGACTTCTACTAGAAGGTATGCTATGTTATTCATTGTCTCTCTTACATTGTATACATATATTTCATATCCTACAATGACGCATAGCCTCTGGTCTTCGTGGTTCGCACTTTTCAAAAAAAAATAAAATGAAATGAATTTCTTAACTTTTATTTTGTCCTTTCGAAAAGGTGGTGGTTTAATTTTGTTTCTCTTACTTCATTTACTTTTATTTTTATAGAAGTAGGTAGTTGCGTCCCTGGCAAATCCACTCTTACAGTTTATACATTGAAGGACACGTTTGCACCACTTGCTTTTTTGTTTTCAGGCATGATCGATTGACAAAAGTTTTCTTTATTTCAATATTATATAATAGAGCATTTGCAATACATGTTTTTTCTTTTCAATGCAGACATCGTACAACCAGAAGATTATTTAACACCAATGGTGTTTCTTTTTGCGAATATCTGTTAAAAACCAGTAAGATAACTGACTCTGGACACCCCTTGTTTTGGTGTTCTCAAACCGCAGATGAGTTGGAAAAGATAGTTTCGCCTTTGTGTTCAGTTTTAAGGGGGAACTTGAGAATTGATTTTAATCCGAAAATAAGAAAAGAAAACACCTTCCACTTTATCCTTTGTGTTTCTTCTTTACACATACAATTGTGTTTTTAAATTTGTATTGTATACAATTATATTATTCGCGTACGACCATACTTGACTGGGAACGCCATATCCCGTCCGATTTGTGAAGTTAAGCAGCCACAGGCTTAGTTAGCACTGGGGTCAGTGATGACTCGGGAACCCTGGGTGCTGTGCGCCCAAAACATTTTGGGGAGCGATTGCCAGCCGCTTTCGCGTCGTGCTCTCTGTTAGTAGTCCCTTCGAATGAACTAAGAGCTAGGTAATTTTGAATGGTCTCCCTCGGGGGAATTGGAATGTGTTGGTAAACTGCCGATGCCCTCCCACCGCATTTGTTTTATGTGCGCTGCGGGTTCGGATTCCTTAAAGCCTAAGGCTTCTTTTGATTTAGCCGAGAAAGCCGAAAAGTGTTTAGTAGGGGGCGGGGAACTGGTCCTCGACTTCAACAAAATTCAAGACAACACAAAAAAGATTATTTTTATTTTTTATTATCATCCCTAAAAGGGTGGGGCCTTTGGCCCAATGAACCATTATATTTATTTATAAATCTTTAGCATATAGATATCTTGTGGAAAACAAAATGGCAATATATATAAAGAAAAGAAAAGAAAAGAGAAGGAAAAGTATAGTATATTAGTATTTATTAAATATTACAATTCTTATATATATATATATCTATATATTAATATAATAAAATTTAATTAAAAAAAGAGAAGAGAAGTACAGGAAAGTATACTAGTATTTATTAAGTACGACAATCCCAAGTCTAATATATATTTTTTTAAATTATTAAAATTGAAAGAATAATTATTTCTACCTAGGAGAGAGCCTTTTCCCTTGTTTATATTTTGTTCATATTATTTATAGTAATTAAAATCCAAGCCAGGGAGTTTGAATTATTTTGCTATAATTTTACTTTGAATGGTGATTGATCCTTATTTACAACTCTAATACTGATTCAATCTAAGACCTAAAAACCTAAAAAAACCCTAAAAAGTTTAAGGTTATTCGATAGCCACTCAACGGAAATTCATAATTTGTGTCTCTATCCATACTCAAAAATAATAATAGATCCCATTTATTGTTACATCTCTGGCGATTTTTCCACATGGATTGTTTTTCTTTATTCGTGTTATGAGTGTAAACATGATAAAGTTTTTTGTTCATCCGTGTATACTTTGCTCCTCTCCTTTTTTCATTTTTATTTTTCATTCGGTAGACAGAATACAATTTTCCTTTTTGTTCCCATACTATTTACCAAAGGGAGTCGAACATTTACCCTAACTTTAAAAAGTGATTTCATCCTGCTTTGAACACATTATAATCTTACACTTCCTTATTGTTCGACGGAATTCCACTTGTGATACGCCTCCTTGCTCTCCTCCTCTTCTCTGATTCCTTTATAGATATTTCGATGCAATTCTCTTTCGAATACTTTATCGGAAAACACAGTATACATTACAACCTTCTTCTAGTTCTATATACGCGTCTATACATTCCAGCTCTTTGAGCTTTTTCTATTTCCCTAACTACACTCTTTTCTTTTCTTATAGGCCGTTCAAACAACAGCGAGGGTTCGGCTGAGGTACTTTCCCGGTTAGGGTTGGAGGCGCATTTCTTCGTACCTCTCAGTTTACACAGCAATAGTTCTCTTTCTCTCTTTTTCCCTTTGTCAGAAGTATCTTCCGTAGAACTGTGTAAACCCAAGGTAAACATTAGCAGGTGAAAGCTTATCTTTTACACAATGTGATGTCAACAACGGCGGGCTCCTGCACGCCAAGTGGGAGCGAACAACAATGAGCCCTAGCACGCCCAGCCACCTCACATTGTGAAAAAGATAAGATGTGTTTTTACTTGCTTCCTGCTGTTTGCAACTCGTTCTAATACCAAACAGTTTCGACAATAATATGATGAAGAGAAGGAACTATTCATTAATTAACAAAGGCTTTTCTTAGCCAAGGGGGAATAATGGATTCGTGGTTCATTTTGCCAAAGGCTCCGCCATTTTACAGATGTAATGTATTTGTTTTGCCTGTGTTTTGTTATATTTTTTATCGATGGATTATCATTGGATTAGTTACCGCTTTTTTTCCTTCCTCCCCTTTTATTTCTCTGGAAGAAATCTTTCATCCAGACTTTGGTGTTGAGAATTTTCAGCACAGTTCCGTTTTTGATTCGATTTCCATGGTGCGAAACAATGGAATTATAGTGGCTGGATTCGATATCACCAACGTCTACCCCGGACTTTGGGAGTGAAACTTTCTTATCCGTTATAAGCGATTGCTTCTTCAGAAGCAAAAGTACATAATCCACAAAAAAAGAAAAGTAACAAACGAAGGAGTCTTTATTCTTTCTATGATACAGCAGAGGAGGAATGTCAAAGCCTTCATTACCCTAACGCTTCTCGTGCTACAAGACAGAAGAATGAAAAAGATCAGAAAAGAAAAAAGTCCTTCGCCAGAGGTTGGAACCATAAAATTAACACTTCCCTGTATGCCTAGCTATTGCCCACTGTGGTGTGGGAGCCTTCGGGGCTGCAAACTGCCTTGGTCACAGGGAACCTTTTTTTTCACCTCTATAGTTGACCACAATGATGAAGCAGCCGAAAATCCCCCTTCCAAGTTCGCACCACAGCACCTTCAATCTCTTCTTAGACGATTATGTTATGTAAGGTATGTTATGTTATGTATGTTTCGCGACCGAAATAGCGAGACGTTTTCCGTGATGCCTTCGTCGAGCTCAATAAAACTCCCCGATAGTACCGCAAACGGGAAGTAGCCCATCGTTCATCACCGAAAAGTTAGACTTGATCGTTTTTTAATTCAGTGTTTTTTCTATCTCCATTATGAACACTAGCGTACCAGCTGACGGAAGTTTGTGTTTATCGATCGATGTCTATTTAGTTGCATCAACTATATAAACATAATTTTAGAAATTTTATAGAAGAATAAAATGCTAAATTAAAGAACATTAAAACAATACTTTTTAATTGTAGAGTACAAACACACAAAAAAAGAACTCAGAAAAGCTTATTATCATGAAAATTAATTCCCTCATCTATTCGTGAATTAGGAAGGCGTAACCATTTTTTTTCTTGAAGAACTATAGCAGGGTTACATTCTACAACTATCAGTCATACAAAGCTTGGTCTCGAACACGTTCCGAATGAACACAAATAATGCTCGAAGAAATGTCAGGAATACTCCATCGCCGATTACAAGTGACTTAAAGGATGAACATTCCGCTGCAGCAGTGGAGGTGCAGAAGAACACTTTTTTCTGGTTTATTTGCAAACGCAGTTCATACCAAAATCACCTGAAGAAAAAAGGTTGATGGAATCTCCCTAAAACATTTCCCACCTGTAACAAGATTTTTAGTGGTATAGATTAAAGTCAAAGAAGTGGTAGCTGTCTCATATTTCACTGCACCTATAGCAAGAAGAAGGATGATCGGCTATTACATGGTGGCGATAGCTCTTGAAAACGTGGATGATGGCGGAAGAATATCTTTAGTGATAGACAGAGTAGGTGGTAATGCATATCAGAAAGCTTTGAGGCAAACGCTACGCTTTACGTGATTGATGCAATCGGAGCAACTGAATATCCCATCACGCTGTGGAGCGGGGAAGGCGAAGAGGGACATCTGGCTGAGCGACAAAACCAAATCCTCACTACATCGTGCGCTGCAATGAACATGTATTCTTCAATAATGGTGTTTAAGATAGGATATCTCAGATCTGTTCCAAGCTTTAAATGAACTGCAATCCGTTTAATAGCCTCACTAGAAACGTAGTTGGGTGTGTAAATCTGTCAGGAAATGCCGAAATTAGCAAGTTAAATCATACTTTTACCCTAACCTCTTTTTTTTAGAAAAATAAAATCCATTTTTATTCACAGATGAGTGAGAAATGCAATGTAACAGTAATAAAAGAAGGAAACAAAACAAAAGAAAATTCCGTGTCATTGTAGTACAAAAGCAGTTGTCACTTTCCGCTGTAAAACCAGTTTTTCTCTTCTGATTTTTTTTGATAATTTTAATTTAACAAAAAATTAAAAAAGAATAGTAATAGAGCAGTATAAAATATATACATTTATCTACTACTGATTCTATCAAGAACATGTATTCTTTTTAATTTTATACTGCTGTAAATATTTTTTCCAGCCAATTAATCAGACGGCTAAACTTGGTCTCCACTAGCAAACTTATTTTGCGTAAGGCAATGGATCCGACAATGGTGCCACATAAGATGTAAAAGAAAAAAAGTCTGTAGTTTGTTATACGCAGAGGGTAAATAAAGAAGAAGTAGTCTGATATGCTGGCATGAAAAAGAAGGATCTCAAAAGTGTACTCTCCGATAGTAGAAAAAATGCGTACTATATACCTTCCCAAAGTCCAATTATGGATGTATTTGGCTGCGTGCATGATAAAGATGCATGCCCCAGCAGGCAGAGCAGAAGGTGGAACAAGGGAATGTGCCCGTGTGTTATTTGTGAATAAAAAATAGAATGCTACAAACACCAGAAGCACCAGTGGAACCCACCTACTTGGCGTTATTGTACTGTATTCTTTACTGCATTTTCCAAAATAAACACCAGCAAAAAGACTTGGCATTCGAAGAAAGGTAGAGGCCTCTAAAAAATCAACGCTAAAGGGAACACATAAAATAGTTAGGAATGCAATCCCACACACAAGCCTGTAAAAGTTTGTAATGTAAAGCTGTACGAAAGACACCATTATTGGAAGAATGAAATAGAATATCCACATCCCACCGACGTACCAGTTCACTCTGTTGGGTCTTGGTCCGTTGTGCAGCTGACACTCATTGTTGCAGTCGATCAGAACGAAAAATAAGATGGAAATATAATCCTCCGGAAAATGTAGACGAGAGTAAAGCAACGGGAAATAGAAAAGTAAAACAAAGATCCAGTATGTGGGAACAATTCGAAGTACGCGTCTCTTCATAAACTCGTAAGGATCAGGGTTAGAGGTGAGGGAGTAGTAACAGCCCAATCCAGAAAGAAATACAAAAAGATCCACTCCAGCGTATCCTTTAGACGTCAAAGGGAGCAATATTTCACAGTAAATTGGAACATGAAATAGAAAAATCCACACCATTGACATTCCCATTACAACGTTGCGATGCTCGAGGTTATAACTGATGATCATTTTTTCGTAGATAGTCATGATAACAATCGAAATCCTTAATCTTTCTTTTTGTGAGACGTCTTCTGGATAAAAAGAAATGGATTCTAAAGTACTGAAAAAAAAACTAAGGAGAATTTAAAAAAACAAGAAAAGAAAAGAAAATATAGACATACACAATGGGAATACAGAAAAAAGAAAACATAAAATAAAAAACTCGTTAAAGAGAAAGTGAAGTGATTTTATGGCCAAAAATACTTCTTTCAGCGTTATAAAAACTTTAAAAATAAGTAGAATATCGGTCAAACAAAAGTTTAGACTTGACACCCGTAAAGTATTCAATTAAACGGCAAACGTTCAGGCTCATCAGCACTTGCATGATGTGTGTCTTTTGGTAGAGCAAGACTAGAGGAGGAGAACAGTTGATTTTCGTATTCAGAATTTTTTTCAGCTTTGTTAGTTATTTGTGATAGAAAAAAAAAGTGAAAATTGGTCAGGGAAAGTAATCCGTTGTGCTTCTCGAAGACACGTGCCACATAGCACAGGTACAAGGACTAGTGCCGCATCTGGCGCAGTTGATAGTGAATAGAACAAAACAAAAAAAGTGCGCCTTATATGAACCATGCATTGAATGCCATCTGGTTTTTGAACAGAACCGCTGACTCTAAATTTTCCTAATAGAAATGAAAAGAAAGAAAAACCTATAGAAAGAAGGAAAATGAACGGGGTTTATGGAGGAACTCAAGGGTAGGCAGGAAAGTTGAAATTCATACCGTGTATCAGAATGCGTAAACAGTACTTATAGGGTTGTATTTTCATTCGTGTGTTTAACTTACTAAACGCAGTATATTTTTAATATCCTTTGTGAAAACCCAAGAGCTTCGCCGTACTTACATTTTTGTTTTTTTTATTTTAATTCCAAATTCTTTTTGGGAAAATATAATTCAATCTGTATTTAAAACCTTGGCCAAAGTTCTTGGGTATAAATCTGTACAAAGGATAAATAGAAAAAAGGAAAAGAGGAAGAGGAACGAAATAAACAAGGGACAAAAAACTTTCCATAACACACAAAAGGTAAAGAAAAAATCCCAAGCGGCAAAATGGAGTGCGGTTTTATTAAATGAAATCATATTTTTAAATACATATACAAAGGAAATATTCTATCAATGTTAATTCACAAAATTGTTTTGTTTCTCTCTGTCTCTGAAACCGCATTCGCTTTATAACGAATCTAAAAATGGTTCCCTCCTATTTGAAAATTATGAATACAACAAATAAAAGAAATAAAATACGAGAAATGAAATGAAATGAAGTGTCAATATAGAAATATTATGAATTCTATTTTTTGTTAATACAAGGATTATAAAAGAGTCGTGATTAAAATCATAAATAATATCAGGATTGTCAAATGCATTTCTCTTTCGGAATAATTTAGGCATCGGTTCCTTCCGTAAACTCTTCTGAAATCTACAATAGACACACAGTTCAAGATAATTTTAAAAAATTTAAAACTTTTAAAATAATATTATTGAGTTTGATTAGTAATATACAACTAATAGAAAAAAAGAGTCAATAAAAAAGAAAAGGCTAATGGAAAAATAGTAATAAAAAAAATTGAAGAAGAAAATCGAAGAGAACTTAGATTGATTCAACATGAATTTAATATTAATGAACAGTTCTATAATACTTACATGGAGAAAAGGCGATGAAAATAAATCAAAGAATGCGGAAATCATCCAAAGGGAAAACAAAAGTAGAAAAAATAAAGTAATGGTTCAAGCAATATTTTTATGATAATGCGACAAAAAGAGTTGCAATCAGTGCATTTCACCGGGAAGAAAAAACAAATTATCAAAATAATTAATTTTTGAAATAGAAAATACTTTTTGTGTCAAAGAAGATCTTGAAGTACAAAAAAAAAAAAACACCTCATGCTGCTCCAGAGATATTAGTTAAATAATGGTTTTTTGAATGAAAAATTGCTTGAAAATAATATATTTTATCTTTTTCTTTAGAAAGCCATAAAAAATATTTAAATATTTAAAACCAATTAAATAATATTTTTATGCATTATAAAATTTATGAATAAAAATAAATAAGAAAAAGTACGTATGAGTACCAACTCCCTTGCTGTAAGATATAAAAAATAATAGACAAAGAGAAAGAGAAAAGAAGATGAAGGCGTGATTATTGAACATAAGAAAGAATATTGTATATCATTTTATGCAAAATGTCCGTACTATCGACAATGTATTATTCTTTATTCTATTAAATACATACGAAAATAAAAAAAATCCATCTTATCTCTGTGAAAGACCTCCCTTCTCCATTTTTCACCCACAATCAATGCTCACGTTAATTCCGTTTAACTTAACGAATGAAAAAGATTTTATAGGAAGTGAAAGTATATGTTATTATGGTAATATTATATTTAAATTATTTATTCAAGACGTTTTCATTATTGAAAATAGTTAAAAATAAACAATTTATTTTATTTATTTAACTATTTTATTTATTTTATTTATTTTATTGTATTTTTGTATCCTGGGCGAAACTCAATCCCCTCTCTGTGGGGTCCAGGACCAGTACCTACATAATTGGCGCACCGCTCGCAAATTGCAAAATCCCGAATTTCTAGTAGGGTGCGCCGAGTAAGCTCCGTTGTGGTAGAAGAAGCTAAGAATTGAGTACCAACAATGTTTTCTCAGCTCTGTGGTGGGGCAGCGTTCGACACTAAGCCTTACTTTTGTAATGGTGAGCGTAACCACAAATTTAGTACTGGCTATTAGCTAGGTCTTTCCGTAAAACGTCAAATATTTAGTCCAGGCTATTGAACATTGGTCAAACGCAGAAGTGTTACCGTAAGCGTTCATCTACGAAGATTTCGAGGGATCCGGAGAGATGTATCCAAGAGAACCGGTGCGCTTGTGAACCCTTTTCAAGGCTTCGCGCTGTACAACGGGCCAGTAAGTTCACTAACGGATAGCGGAGGTGGCGCTTTTTTGGGTTGTTGGCACAACCTTTTTCCCCCCGCCTAGTAACCCTAATTCGGGAGAAGTCCGTTGAAACCAGAAAAAAGATCTCCAGTCTATGGTAGAGCTAAGTTCAAGAGACTGGGAACTAATCTATTGCTACCATGCTGCTGCACGCGCTGGCGTCAGACACCCCCCCATTCCTCGTATGTACAAAATACTATATACTATTATTTTTTTTATTATTATTATTGATATTGATATATATATATTTCTCTTTTATTTTATTGTTTATCACTCACAGGAATGGGTGTCGGAGTGGGTGTCTGATGTTCGCAGCAATAACGAAAGTTATCATGCTGCATCGGAACAAAAAAAAAAAAAAAAAAAAACAATAATAATAAAAAATAAAATTTTTTCAAACGGTTTTCCACACCCGCAAAACCTCTGTAATGTATAATTATGTATACCAATAATTTTTTAATAACCGGAAACCAACCTATATTACTTTTAAAAAATATTTTCATCACAAAAATAATTTAATAGGGGACCGTTTCAAATATAAAAAATAATAAAAATGAATAAATTTAATTTGAGGTATATTTCTAAATATATATTTTTATTTCTAAAATAAGAAGTCGTATTCCTAACAAAATAAGTTTTACTAATATTTCTGATTTAAATAAACTTATGGGGCCGTAAAGCTTTTTAATAAAAAGTGGCGGGCCCGTTGTTTTGCCCCGTTGTTTTTGTGGGGGGGCCGGCCGGTGTCATGGGAATTTAAAAAGGCGCATGGCCGGCGGAAAAAAACAGAATTTTAATCATTAGAAAAGTGAAAACAAGAAACAAAAGATTTAAAGATATAAATTCAATCCAATTGTACGAAGAAAAACGTTTCAACCAAAATTGAGAAGCGGGGGGGGTTAAGACGAAAAAGAATCCAAAAAAAAAATTTCTTACTGACGCTAATTCAACGTAAAACCATTTCAATTGGCCAACGAAAACCGCTGTAATAGCAGGGCTTGAAGTTCATCTAGGAAAAAAAGTTTTCTTACAGATCCACTCCTCGAGTTCAGCACGCAGGCTTATCAGAAATGAAAAGAAAGAAAAACCTATGGAAAGAAGGAAAAAGAACGGGGTTTATGGAGGAACTCAAAGGTAGGCAGGCAAGTTGAAATTCATACCGTGTATCAGAATGCGTAAACAGTACTTATAGGGTTGTTTTTTCATTCGTGTGTTTAACTTACTAAACGCAGTATATTTTTAATATCCTTTTTGAAAACCCAAGAACTTCGCCGTACTTACATTTTTGTTTTTTTTTTATTTTAATTCCAAATTCTTTTTGGGAAAATACAATTCAATTTGGATTTAAAACCTTTGCCAAAGTTGTTGGGTATAAATCTGTACAAAGGATAAATAGAAAAAAGGAAAAGAGGAAGAGGAACAAAATAAACAAGGGAGAAAAAACTTTCCATAACACACAAAAGGTAAAGAAAAATCCCAAGCGGCAAAATGGCGTGCGGTTTTATTAAATGAAATCATATTTTGGATGTTAGGATGATGTTCTAATCGCGAACACCGGCGCAGCCACACGTCGGAAACCTGGTAGTTCAGAGAGGTCTATGCCAGAAGTGGCATTGTACCGAACCGCTGACTCTAAATTTTCCTAATAGAAATGAAAAGAAAGAAAAACCTATAGAAAGAAGGAAAAGGAAAGGGGGTTATTACAGGAAACGACGCATGGAGGACCTCAAAGGTAGGCAGGCAAGTTGAAATTCATACCGCGTATTCATATGGGTAAACAGTACTTATATGATTGTTTTTTCATTCGTGTGTTTAACTTACAAAGCGCTGTATATTTGATATATCCTTTTTGGAATCCCAAGAACTTCGCCGTACCGGGGGATGGAGGGTGGGTTTTTTAAATTTTAATTCCAAATTCTTTTTGGGAGAATACAATTCAATTTGGATTTAAAACCTTGGCTAAAGTTCTTGGGTATAAATCTGTACATAAGGATAAATAGAAAAAAATGAAAAGAGGAAGAGGAACAAAGTAAACAAGGGAGAAAAAACTTTCCATAACACACAAAAGGTAAAGAAAAATCCCAAGCGGCAAAATGGAGTGCGGTTATATTAAATTAAGTCATATTTTATGCATATACAAAAGAAAATATTCCATAAATATTAATTTACTAAATTGTTTTGTTTCTCCGTGTCTCTGAAACCGCACTCGCTTCATAACAACTCTAAAAAGGTTCCCTCCTAATTTGAAATTTATGAATTCAACAAATAAAAGAAATGAAATGAAGTATTTCAATATAGAATATAATGATAATAATAATAATAATATTATTATGAATTCTTTTTCTGTTAAATTTACTGGATTCATAAAAACGTCGTGATCAAATCATAAATAATGCATTTCTCTTTCGGAATAATTTAGGCATCGGTTCCTTCCGTAAACTTTTCGAAACTGTTCCATTGAGAACTGGCTATCAGATCTGAGTGCGGACAGTGACCATTTCTGGATTACCTTCTCTGTGGTTGTATGTTGGACGTTGGGGTTAGTTTCACCAGCTATTCCGAGACGAAAGCTGTATGCATAGAACAAGACAGACTTGCGGAGTTCCAGAAAAACGTTGAATGTTTGGTTACGTAGGGTACATTGAAACAAAATCAAGGGGGTCATTTGAATCGGGCTATCACTGTGTTCATACGCCGGTATGCAAAAAAGGTGGTGCCCTTATGATGGATGGCTTCCCCACCCGGCTGGCCACAGGAGCTCTCTGAGATCAATAGTAAGATACAACAATGCCACATTGGGAGAAATAGGGAGGCATTGATGTAAAAAAGGTGTGCAACACTCCATCAGGTGACACTTGAGCGATTGGGGGAGCGTTGTGGCTTCATCGCTATCGCTCATGGCCCTAGCTGAAAGTTTGTCCAGTCAATTTGCGCGCCACGTCCGCTGTCATGCCCCTTTGTGGTTCAAAATGATCATCCCATGACCAAGCACCAAAATGCACAAGCACTTGGACGTATGTATCGTGACAAATCCACGAAGTATCCTCAGTCCCCTGTGATGAAGTTGCCGAAACTATCCCCGGTTCGGCGACTTTTCACCTTGGCGGAACTTGAGGCTGCTTTGTAGGAGCTGTCAAGTGGTACTGCTTCGGGTGAGGATGATATACGCTGTGAAGCGTTGAAGAAGTTGAGTACCGTGGGGAAGTACATAGTGCTTCGCTTCTTTAATATCAGAACCGCTGACTCTAAATTTTCCTAATAGAAATGAGAAGAAAGAAAAACCTATAGAAAGAAGGAAAAGGAAAGGGGGTTATTACAGAAAACGACGCATGGAGGACCTCGAAGGTAGGCAGGCAAGTTGAAATTCACACCGCGTATCAGAATGCGTAAACAGTACTTATAGGATTGTTTTTTCATTCGTGTGTTTAACTTACAACGCGCTGTATATTTGATATATCCTTTTTGGAATCCCAAGAGCTTCGCCGTACCTACCTTTTTATATAAACCACCCATTTAGCCAGTAAACAAACAACACCTATTAGCAAGTAAAGAAGAGAAAGGAGTGGGGAGTGAAAGATAAAGGGCATTGAATCACAGTTTAAGCAAAGGAATCGGATCCCACAGTGTATACGGAAGTCCTTGTGTGTTGGGAAATAGAAGTTTGCCGTGAAGGGTTATCCGCCAAGTTATCCTTGGAAGCAACATATGTAATTTCATAAGAGCACTGATGGGTTTGAATCTACTGAAGCAGTGTAAAGGCAATGCTGTTAAGAACGACCGTTCTACCTCTCTTCTTCTTGAGTGTGGAAATTACCGTGGTGTTATTCACTTTCAGATTGATGTGTGTAAATGGAGAAATACGTTTTTCGCAAGCGTCTAAAGATAACAGAATAGCCTTAACTTTTAAGTCATGAATAGTGTTGTTGTCCAAAATACCTCAAAGATTTCCAAAACTCCAAAGGTAACCCGTGGTGTCGTCGACCAATAAACCACCCCAACCCTGAAGACTAGCATCAGTGAACAGCGTGTAAGTGTGTTTTATCGGTAAATTGGCTATAAAACGAGGGGTATTTGCTGCTGCCAATGCCCTCCACTCCTGGAATTCACGTTGTACTTAGGGAGGAAGATGTACTAGTGTACTGTAGTTCATTTTCTCCTGTACAATGGCGTGCAAGCTTTGATAATCGGTGACGTGTGACTTTTAGAGCCCAATAAAATTTGGACATCTCAATACCCAACACACTGGACTGGAAAAAAAGCTGGCCGAATAATCGCTCTAGCTCTGAGAATGTTAGTTTATCATGTATCATTTGTAGTCTTAAGGAGGTGCGTCGCCTAACAGAAACTGTCTTGTAGGAATGGTTGAAATGTACCCCTATGAAATCGTATTCTTCTCCCAGCATGGTATCGGATGAGTTAAATGCCGCGTGAAATTGCTGCGCCCTTGCGAAAAACGTCTGTGCAGCTAGTTGAACTACTTCTTTAGATCCTGCGAAACGGATGTTATCAATCCATATATCTACTCGTGTTGCTGGAGGTAATACTTGTATTGTACCATAATAGGGATGGCCAGAGATAAATGTGGTCAGAATTTGCATGATCTCAGGTGAAACCATGTGCCCCATCGGTAAACGTGTTAGTTCCCAAAACTTTCCATTGGAGTCCATGAATCGAAAGTACGGCCTGTATTGACAAGGTAAAGGAACTTGAAAGAAACTCGTAGTCAGATCTGTAATAAAAGCGGATTCCAGCGTTACCGCGTCTAAATAATGTGATACATGATACAAAGGCACTATCGGTTTGTAACCTGAGCGACGTACTAGCCTGTTACTCTCCTTAGGCCATGCTATGAAGCGGCGACGAAATCCTGTATCCTTTTCTTCGATGATCGAAAATACTCGGAGGAGCGGGGGACCACTTGTAAGCTTAGCAACGCAGCGTATGATATCCGCATCCTGAAGTGTTTGTACTTCTCCTGTCGATAAAGCTCCTGAAGTAGCCTTCGTGTAATCCATGTCTGATGCTGAAGTTCCAAGTAGAGAAAATAAATGCAATCTCTGGAGCTTAGCTGGTGGAAGGCACTTCTTGATGTTAGCCATATCTAGAACGCCAACTGGCTTAGCGTTTAATGGATAGTTAAGTTCCAAGTTCTTAGCCACTGTCCCCCTTGATGATGCAGTGAATTTCTGATATATTAATGTTTGAGGAAGAGCATCCAAATAGTTCCACCAAGGGTCATCTTCCTCACCTGGTTCTAAAGTAATCGTGTCGCCTCTCCCGTTCCTAATATCTCTCCCAAGAGGATCGGATTCCCCAAATATCTTATCGTTGATTCGGACAGTAGTTCTTGAGAGTTGGCATGCTTCGCCATTAGCGACAGAGTGTAAATCGGAATCTTCTGTTGAGCCACGCATTTCTCTAGGAAAGTTAATGCTCCTCTCTTGATGGAATGCGCCGATAGTTGGGGATCCAGGGTCTTCAGGAATCTGGAGAGAAAGGCCCTGTGAGCTATCTGTATAACGAAATCGCCTTCCTTTAGAGAGCTGATGTAACTGATTATCCACTGTATCGATCGACCGTGACAAAGGACTATCACTGAGTACGCCTTGAAGGGGTGTTTCGTAAGTGTTTTCCCCGCTATAAATTGAATAATCAACTTGTACTCCTCGAGAAGAAGGAAATTGTCCTTCTTGAGAAGGGCGACGTCTCCCCAACGACTTGCTGTCTTCCATGCCAGAAATAAACCCACACGGAGTTCCATCTCCTTTGCTAAACGTATCCCCTGGTATAGCGTCTGCCTCGTGATTGGTTTCGCTTGTCTTGTTGGTTTCAAACCCACTAAGGATTTTTCGATCTTCTTGAGGTAAATGGGCGGTATTTCGAGGAACTGGCAAAGAGTGATGGCCTGTACTATGTACGACTTCTTGGTAGTGTCTTTTAACTCCGTTTTTGAGGAAATGTAATCTGCTGCCAGTAAGTCCAACGTCTCCCATTCCCACTTCATCTTTCTGGCATGGTCTTGAAGCCAGAGTAGAAAGTGGTATCGACGGTTCCAGGTCGATGGTGTAGCCATCTGGTATAATTGTCTTTGTAGAGGGGTCATTCGATTGCCGGTTTTTTGAATTACTGAGGGAATCTTCTGTAAAAGATCCAGGCAAATGCAGGCTGTGGGAGGGATCTTCGTTTTTATCGATAGTCAGATGCTCTTCTTAGGCTCCTTCTCTGTTTCGGTGGAGTTCCGGTGACCCTGTCTCTCAGGACAGTCTTTGAATGCGTGAGTGGATTTTCCGCATCTGTAACACGATACTGGCTCCTCCATTGGCTGGTGCCTTGACGTGCCCTCACATCCGCTTGAGGGTTTTTTCCATGTAGAGTTCTGGTATCGTCGCTTCTTCACTGAGTACATGAAAGGGTCTTCTTCCTTTCTTATCGTTTCATGAACGACATCAGGGTTGGAGCCGTTCGAACTGCACTACAAACCTTTTGCTCCCTCCAGCATAGCCTGGCCAATCCTAACGTTATAGCCATGCAGTCGCTAATTCTAAGGAAGCCTTTGGGACTGTTTCACCAAATCAATGAGTCCATCAATCATCTGGATGAGGACATAGCTCTCGTTATTTCTCACTTCGAAGCGTTCATATAGCATTTCTTTCAATCTTCTGGTCTTGTCCGAGGAAAATTTGTGTGTGTAGGACTTCCATGTTCGCACATCGAGAAGGCAGAGAACACGTCTACGTGCATGAGAACGTTCGCGGTGCCGATGGGAACAGGTGGAAGAGTCTCTCGAACTTTCACTTGAGACAGTTTGCGTACGACGTTTCTTAAAAGGAGGAGGATCCACCCTGTAATCTATGATGGTACTCGTTTGACTCACCTCTTTAGAAATAGTGGATTCCACGTCGCTTTCAGTCATAGCGTCAGGAGCTCTGGTTATTTATAAATCCCTGTATTCGTAGTTACCCAAAGGGACACCAAACGAGAAGCTCGAGGGCACATTGTTTGGTCTAGGTTTGCTCGAATCAAAGATAGTTGCCACCTCGATTAAGAATTTTTTGGGATTAAAAGGCGTGGAAACCGAAACCACTTCGGCGCTCAGGTGAATCCACTCCTTTTTTGAAGCATCTCTTCGGCAAAGTGAAATGAAGCAACCTGGGGCAATTTGCTCCGCTACTGGGCCAATTGTGGCTGTCTCCACGCTGGTAAATAACCTTGATGGGAGGGACTCATAATTTGCGTTAATAAACAAAAGGAGACTGATTGATAATTTAGAATCTAAAAGCAGCCAATGCGATAAAATACGTAAAGTCACCATTTATGATGGAAAATAAGATGAAATAGAGAAAAAAAGGTGTAACAAATGATGAAATTAAATATAAAACCAAGAAGCACTTAAATATATAAAAGATTAGGAATAAGAAAAAACACCTAGCGTCATAAGCCACACACCGAACATCATTTAGGACGGTGTTCAAAAAGAAGCTCTTGTGTGCATGACGTCATAAATGACACGCCGTAAATCAGAAAGGAAACGATGTGTCAACAAGGCCCAATCTAGAATAACATGACGCCATAAGTCACGCACCGAATAGCTCTGAGAACGGTACAAAATTAGACTTTTCTCGGGGAATACGACATCCAAAAAGGATGCCAGAGTCGCGTGCACACTGACTTTCCTCGAAGAACATGACCCCATTTGACACGCCAAATGCACAAAACCGACGTGTTAACAAGGCCCAATCTAGAATAACAAGATGCCAGAGTCGCGTGTAAGCGGACTTTCCTCGAAGAACATAACGCCATAAAATAATGCCAAAACCTAATTTGAATATAACTGGTATCAAACCATAACCTGAAAAATCATTCTTATAACTATGTCACAGGTTTTGATACTATCCTTAAGGAATACTCCTAATCTCGTTGAAAAATTCTGGAGTCAGTTATTGACTACTATGTGTAATTTATGCAAAATAAACACTAAGTTTTGATAAACCTATTGAATTTGTATCGTATGTCAATATATATGTTATTCAATTAAAGGAGAAAACTTTTATACTCTTAAAAAGTAGTTAAATTACGTTGAGAATATTATAAAAACTTTGGGTTCTAAAATCATTAGTATATAGAAAGTAACTGTATCAAAGTACTTGAAGCGGTTATTCAAACTAATGGATAACATCTTAAAGGGAATATTTTTAAGGTCTTTGTAATCCAGATAAAAGGAAACTATCTTGCCATAAATAAAATTAGTCGATTTAGAACCTCTAATATTTGAAGAATTATATATATATGCTAAGACAGTAAATGAATTATCACTTTACTACTTATAAAGTCAAAGATGGGATATCGTTTCTAAAGTAATGATTATTGTTTTATGTACTCCATCCGTAGATAGAGCTGTCTATAATCAGTACAAAAAAATTATGCTATAAACTGTGTTCCTTTTTGCTTGCACCATCTAAATATACATTGTGATTACTACTATTAGTATTTTCCTTTTAACTAATTATAAATACCTTCAGAAACAAGTAAGCTGGAACTTATATAGCATATACTTTCAATGAAATAAAGAAAGATACTATTAAAAATAAAATTAAAGTTAACGTTAGTTTGCCTTCTCTACTATCGATATCGCTAACAGTATGTTATACGGTTCTAATTATTTAAATTGCTATTACCTGCCATTGTTTGCCTCGACCTAAATAAATCATAAAAATATTAAGTTTCCTTCAAAATCAACTCTTGGAGAGGATGAACTACTGCGAAGGTTTATAGCATCGATCTCCGCAAACTACACCAATTAAATCTGATTGACTCTGACCCAAGAATAAATACCATAAACCAGAAAAGGTTTTAAACGAGCTGCCGCTACAAAAAAAATTACTAATACTAAATAACCTCGAATATGCTATTGTTATTCTTACTATTTATTTATTTAAATTTATTTATCTTTTTTTAATTTTAATTCCAAATGGTTAATGGTTCATTGGGCCAAATGCCCCACCCTTTTAGGGATGTACTATTTTTTTTTTTTTTTTTTTAATTCCAAATTCTTTTTGGGAGAATACAATTCAATTTGGATTTAAAACCTTGGCTAAAGTTCTTGGGTATAAATCTGTACATAAGGTGAAAAAAATGAAAAGAGGAAGAGGAACAAAGTAAACAAGGGAGAAAAAACTTTCCATAACACACAAAAGGTAAAGAAAAATCCCAGGCGGCAAAATGGCGTGCGGTTTTATTAAATTAAGTCATATTTTATGCATTTACAAGGGAAATATTCCATAAATATTAATTTACAAAATTGTTTTCTTTCTCTGTGTCTCTGAAACCGCACTAGCTTCATAACAAATCTAAAAAGGTTCCCTCCTAATTTGAAATTTATGAATTCAACAAATAAAAGAAATGAAATGAAGAATTTCAATATAGAATATAATGATAATAATAATAATATTATTATGAATTCTATTTCTGTTAATTTTACTGGTTTCATAAAAACGTCGTGATGAAATCATAAATAATCTATTTCTCTTTCGGAATAATTTAGGCATCGGTTCCTTCCGTAAGCTCTTCTATTATTTATAGTAATTAAAATCCAAGCCAGGGAGTTTGAATTATTTTGCTATAATTTTACTTTGAATGGTGATTGATCCTTATTTACAACTCTAATACTGATTCAATCTAAGAAAAGTTTAAGGTTATTCGATGGCCATTCAACGAAAAGTCCTAATTTGTGTCTCTATCCATACTCAAAAAAAATAACACATCCCATTAATAACACATCCCATTTATTGTTACATCTCTGGCGATTTTTCCACATGGATTGTTTTTCTTTATTCGTGTTATGAGTGTAAACATGATAAAGTTTTTTGTTCATCCGTGTATACTTTGCTCCTCTCCTTTTTTCATTTTTATTTTTCATCCGGTAGACAGAATACAATTTTCCTTTTTGTTCCCATACTATTTACCAAAGGGAGTCAAACATTGTCGCAGAAAAATGTATTCTTTTGTTCCGACAGTGTTCCGTATGTTTTTTCCAAAATCCCGCCCACTGATGCTATTTTAAGATGACTTACATCAAGCCTCAATCTGCACAAGAGCATCCGTGGTAGACAGAAAGGGCCGGAAACCAGCTTGTTGGGTCTGGAGTCGCGGCTCGATACAGTCTCGGATTCTACGGGCGATCATGAGCTCAATGAGTTTGCACAACGAACTGGTGAGTGTGATCTGTCGAAAGGAGCTCAACTCCGGCGCTGGTTTGTTTGGCTTGAGTAGAGGTGCGATGATGCCACACCTTCAACTTGCCTGCCTATTTTTGAGGTCCTCCATGCTTTTTATTTTTTCTTAATTATTTTTCTTGTTATTTTTTTATGTTTTTTTTTATTATAATACTTGCAAAGGAGAAAGTAATCTGAAGAAGAAGGAAGAAAGGCGAGCAATCCGTAAAGCATTCACCAGTCTAGGACAAGTCCAATCTTCAATATATTAGACTTGGGATTGTAGTACTTAATAAATACTAGTATACTTTCCTTTACTTCTCTTTTTTTTTTTTTTTTTTGGATCTTTGAAAAGAGTAATGAATGGAGGAGGGAAGGCTTGTGAAAAGAAGTGAATTTCTGAGAATAAAATCTAATCTTTTATTCGATATGCATGTCCTATTTATTGTATTCTTTATTTCTTTGTAATGTTTTGAGTATAAGAACCTAGTGAAGTGTCTAACTCACTGGTATCAAAAAATATATTTTTTAAAAAAAGTAGTATCTTTTCATTTTAAGTCAAGCTCTGATGACGCTCACAGTCACCAATCAGGAGGGACAGCTGGTTCCCTACACCACTGACGCATGGCAGTCTTCAGGCGAAGCTCTGTATAACAGCCTCACATCTTCCGACTTTGAGGCACATGCGATGACCTTGGTGACATCTCGGGTTAGGTTAGGGTTGACCTACTTGTATTGAAATTAAGTACAGGAATGCCACAGAGAAACTGAAACATAACGTTTA
>JASAOA010001587.1:0-21973 GCA_030849815.1 Vickermania spadyakhi | reverse complement strand
TCCTCCTCGATGCGGAGCAGCTGGTTGAGCTTGGCGGTGCGCTCGCCACGGCAGGGGGCACCGGTCTTGATCTGTTTAGGGTTTGCATACCCCTGAGTAGTTTATGTGAAGAGCAGGTCCCAGTTTAAAGGAAAGATTATAAATGAAGTGTAAGGAGCCGATTAAGAAAGTTGAGGATATTGTGATGAGTGGAGTTTTGTTTTTGTAGCAAATGTTTATATAGCGGCCGAATACCGAATAAAACTGAAGAATTCACTCTCGGAATGATGATGGAAGGCAAAGACAAGTGAGGCTTCCTCTGAACTCGAAGAAGAGAAGGAGGAGGCAAATAAATAGAGAATGGATACGTTAGGGATGGGAGATAGGGGTTTTTCAAGTGTGCGGGGGGTGAATCCAAGGATGGTGTAGCGGAAGTAAATCAAAGTTTGAGCTCTTCTCGTTTCTGATGGTGAGACGGGGACATGTGTGAGCCTTCAGGAGGAATTAAAAGCAATGAACCCAGAAGCGGGAGAAAGAGGTTGAGAAAACAAAAGCGAAGCCTATATGCGTTGGACGTTTGATTTTTGGCGTTGAACGATACTGAAGTACTTTGCATAACGAGTTAATAGGATACGTTTCCTATCTCTTTTTTAGCAACTCAGAATTACTCTTCGACAGTCGTTTACGTATTTTTTTAGAAGAAGACGCGGATCTTGGAAATTTTTAATTCTCCAACTATGTGTTTCTAAACGCTGAACTCCCCACTGCGCTGAAGAAGAGCAATCTATCTCTTGCTATAAGATAAGGTGAAACAGTTTTAGACATACATTTTTTTCGTCCTAGAACAACAAAAGAAGCTCGGCAGTTTTTTAATATTTATTCGTTCCGATTATTCCACCTAGCCTCCGCACAAAAACAGTGGACATGAACATTTGGATCTGTGCTATGTGAAAGGTGTTATGCAGCTTAGATTTGAAATATGAATTTTAGGATTCACGCTGTGCCCGCCTTTCGTCTTCGGTCCTCGCATACACTTCCAACAAGAAAGGGGGGAAAAGGAAAAAAAACGAGATAGTCCACAGCATCTATCATCACAGTGGATAGGAGTGAACGCAGCCCTTCCAGTTTAATGTTTGTGTGAACCTCTGAATGTTTCTTTGTTAGTTTCGATGAAGGGTCTGTGGTATCTTTACTGGATTACAGTTTCCTCGTGTGAGAAATGAAGGTGAATTAGTACAAATAAATGCTTAACAAGTTTTTAGTTTCGATGAAGGAGGATACAGAGGGAAACAGGGGGAAGCGTGGGGGTGGTTTTGATGTGAAGAACGATACACGCACCATATTCCTAGGCGGTGAGGGGGAAGGTACCCTGCGAAGTTCTCGATGGGCGTCTAGGGGAAACTTAATCGAGGAGATCAAACTCGTCCAACAGAGTTTTGGTGTTATTTTCTTGCTTTTCCGCCCCTTTGGAGGATTTCCGTCGATTTTTGGTCCTTGCAAGCGAAGCGGTGCCAGTGCTGTGCTCTTCCACCATTTCAGAAGCCGCGTCGTGTGGCGCATCGGCCAAGAGGCGCACCCGGAGGCAGTGCTTTTTCCCCGCGTGCCGGCCCATGTTCAGACTGCGCAGGTCGTACACCACGCTGCTCCCGGCTCGCGGCATCGACTCACCATCCACCACTTCAGACCCGTGGAAGAAAATCGATTCCCCGGTCGCGTCGTCCACGATGAAGCCGTACTTCTGCTCCACGGTCTCGCGGACGACACCGCGTTGGTCGGGAAGGACATCGGAAAGGGGCGTGGAGGTGGGACGTCGCCGCGAAGAGCTGCCCCCTCGACGTGGTCGTGCCACCCCATTCCGCCGCTCTGCCCCCACATCGATGATGACTCGGCTGGCGCGAGGCCGAGGAGGGTCAGAGGGAGCCGCTTCCGCGGTCGGCTCCAAACAGAACTTGACATAGCGGCCCTCTCCGATAACGGATTCCGATGCGTCCGCTACCGGAGAGAGGTCCACGTCTTCCAGCACCACAGAAAACGTTGGAGCGTCCGCGTGTAATTTTCCCTCCACGTCGAGCTCGGAAATCACACCCGTGCCGTGAATGGCGTCCCAGCTCGTGACGACCCCCGCTATCGAGACGGGAAGGATGCGCGTCTCCTCCCCCGTAAGCGGGTTGTAGCGGCGCAAGCCAATGGCCGTGGCGTGATGGCCGGGGCCGGCGCGTTGAGGCACGTCACTGGGCTCTCCCGCCTCCTCCGCATCAGCCACGTCCTCGCTGGGTGGCACCACCCCACTCAGGTCCCGGCTGACGTAGTGGTGCGTCGAGGTGCCCTTCGGTCCACCCGCTCGGGTGTCGAGGTGCTTCAACCGGAACGACACGCGGTCGCCCTCCGTCACATAGAAGCCACCGCCCAGCGCTCCTCGAGTGAAGAAGAAGTCGCTGGTGGCGGGGACGGCGTTCGAGTCGGTCGCCCCCTCCGCTCGGCGGCGCTCCTCGAGCAGCTCCGCGGAGCGCTTCGTGTAGCCCTCCGCCAGCACAAAGCCGTACCCTCTGCGGTGCTTGAACGCCGTCACGGTGCCGTGGAGACGCACAGAGAAGTCCCACTCGGCGGCGGTGGGCGTGGAGGAGTGGAAGCGCAGCGGAACGGCGGCGAGGACGGGCCGCCACCGCAGCGGCGCACTCGCGGAAGGGCTGTGGAACAGCGCGGAGCGCACGCTGAACGACACCAGTCGGAGACCCCACATCCACACGGCAAAAAAAGGGAGGAGCGGTCAAGGGGGGGAGGGGGCTCTGTGGAAGCTGGCTGTACGGCTTGAAGAGAGCGGATGTGTACCGAGAGTGGCGCTGAATAAAAAGAAACGAAAAGACGGTTACAACGCTCAAAAGAGATTGAAATACAGCGGAGCAACGGCTATTCTTATAATCAGTTGCTTAGTGCAGCTAGCTAGATCTTCACACGAAAAGACAAAATAAAAATATATTTACAATAGAAAAAGTAATATTTATTGCGTTACAGTTGCGTTTCAGATGTTCACCACCGTGAAAAAAGACGATTTCTCGACATGGAAGCCATCAATCAGTCTGCGTGGGGCAGATGGATGAATACATCCATAGCAATCAAAAGCTTACCTTCATCTTTAAAACTGGTCAGTTATTGTTGGCTTTAGAAATAAATATATATATTTTTTTTTTCCACCGTTTCTTCCAAGAACAGTAATACAGGCCCATTACGACACGGCTTTCTTGCTGGTCAGAACATCTCGCTCCAACCGTATCACCGCCACAGTTCCTAAATCATACCCTGCAAAGAGCCATCGCCCATCGGAGGAGAACTCCAGCGCCGTGATGGGCGAGAGGGGATCACTGGGCCGGGAGCTCTGCGCGGCCATCTTGTCGCTGCCGGTCGCCAGGGAACCCTCCTGCGCCTCCGCCGTGTAGCTGAGGGGCAGCAGCGCGTGAGAGCGCGTGGCGCCGTGGCCCTCGAGCGGCCGTGACGGAAACACGGTGACAGCCGGAGCCCACGCCACCGCGTCCTGCACTCTCCACAGGGACACCGAGCCGGTGCTGGAGCCTGTCGCAAAGAGCTGCGGGTCTACGGGGGACCAGCACACCGCGGTCACGGTGGCATCGGTGAGCGGGAGGGGGGCGCTGCCGCCCGACCAGAGAAGCGCACTGCCGTCCACCCCGCAGGAGAGCAGCGGATTCTCTGGCCCGGTCTTCGGCGAGAGCGCACTGACCCTCCCGGTGTGCCGGCTCCAGCAGTCCCCCGGGACGGGCAGCCGATCCCCTGTCCCCTCCGCCGCTTCCAACGGCGATGGCTTCGGCGTGGAGCGGCGGGACGAGGAGAGCGGTGTGGCCCCCAACGCGCCGCCGCTCCTCTCCGGCTGCCACAGCGCGGCGTAGTCCACAGCCTTGGCATCTCGCGGGGTTCCAACCAGCACCGTGCCAGGATGGGTGCCGAGGAACACGTGGGTGAGGGCGCCGGCCGCCCCATGCTTCACGGCAAAGGCGCCAGAGGTCCCCACGAGGCCGAGTGGGGAGTAGTGCTGATACGCCAGGCGCGTCGCCACCGGCTTCAGGGATCCGGTGCGGTGGACCGCCCAGGAAGTGATGCTCCCGTCCTCTCGAAGGCCGTACAGCTGATGGGCGTTCGCTTCCCCGAGCATCGCCAGCTTCAGAATGCCGCTTCCCGGCACGGGAAACGTGGAGGCGGAGGGGCGTTGGCAAGGGAGCACCAGGGTGTGCCGCGTCCCGGTGGAGGCCATGCAGCGCGCCACCAGCTGCGATAAGCTCCAGCTCGCCCATGGCGCGGTGAAGCTCCACGCCAGCACGCGGCCACTGCGCGTTCCGCCGAGCAACATCCCAGGGTGATGCGGATGTAGCAGAATCGTTCGTACATCAGCATCCCCCACCAGCGGGACAACGACCACCATGTCGGCGCTTAGAACAGGGCTAGTGGACTTCCCCAGTTCCACTTGTCGTTTCTCTGCATACACCGCGGGGAGGAGGATGTACACCAACACCAGCCCCGCACTTTCTGCGATCAGGAGGGTGTCCACCTCCGAGCCAAACTTTGTGCCAGCGCTGGAGCTCGGGCTCGACAGCGTGGAGCCCCACGAAAATCCGCTCAGCGATGTGGCCCGGTCTTGCAGCGCTCCAGCAGCCCCCAGCAGTCCACCAGCGCCGCTCAGCACGTCTCTCCCAGTCGAAGCGGCGAAGTCAGCGGTGAAGCGCGCCGTGGTGGTGTAGGCCGCCGCAATGACCACCGCTGTGGCGGCGCTCTCGCTCTGGGCGGCGGTGTGATCGCACTCGCCAGCGGCTTCCTCGCGGAGCACATGCGGCAGGAGGCCCACGCGAAGCTCCGTGATGGAGGGAAGCTGCGGCGGAGAGCTGTGGTGTCCCTGCAGGACACCGGTGGGCTGCAGCAGCGCCGCGGCGTGGGAGGACCGCGAGTCGTTCGGTGGGAGGGCCGCCGCATCGTCCCACGCCTCCAGCATCGCGTACCCGTTGCGGGCGACGGCCTCCGCGGGATCGCCGCCGGTGACGGAGTGAATGGGGTGCGGGGCGTGGCCGCCCGTCATGCCACCCACCAACGGCGCACTGGGCGTGGGGGCAGCGGTCTTCGCCTCGCTCGGTGCCACCGCCACCGGCTCCGGCTCCGGCGTGGCAACCGGGGGCGAGACCACCTTGGCAGCACCGGGTCGCTCGAGATCGCTCGGTGAGGTGGGGGCGGCCGCGCTGGCCTGGACGGTTTGGTGGACCATCCGCCGCTTCGCCTCCCGCTCCGCCTTGAGCTTTTCAAGTGTCTTTCGCTTTTCCGCGAGATCCATCGTGAGGAGAGGGAGCAACGCCTGACACAAAAGAAATGCGTGGAGCGGATGCAGCTACTTTAAAACTCCCGTGCGGTTATGAGATCGCGAGTGGTTCGCTGGAGTGTGATGCGAAATGAAGAGAACAATCAATAAATAAATGTTATTCACTGATGTGTGAGCGAGTTGTGTTTGTACGTCGCAGCGGTATGAAATCCAGACGCTATGAAAGAGCCAACAAACTAGAGAGGTTTCGATAAGATAACGAAGACGCACCAACGTATCTCAATAGTCGTCAAAAAAAAAAACAGAATACTGAAAAGAGAACTGTCGAAATCATTAGTTTAAAAAAAAGAAATGAAGAAGTTAACCATCACTCCATCCTTCTACAGGTCTGTCTGGCCCAGAGGAGTCCAGTGAAGCGACGCCAGACCATTGTACTACAGCCAATCAAATTATTAAATATATTGTGCATTATTTGTTGTTATTGTTTTTGTTTTTTCTCTCTAATCGAATTGATATCAAACAGTAGCATAGCGAAAAAAATGGTACAGGAAAGCAAATCACATCTTATTTCCATAAAAAAAAATAAAAGTAGCAGATAGTAAACAAACCACTGAAAGGAAGATTTTAATCGAGCCTCTACACGAAACATTGACGGCGCCGCTAAAAAGTTTCGATAGGCACCATCGAGGGGCTGATAGGTCTTCCAAAGGAGAGAGTCCTCGGCAAGGCAGTGAGGAGGTAGACAGAGATACATACACATACGTGGCTTCCAGGCTCCAAAGGTGTGTATTACATTTTTTTGGTGAGATGTCTGGCTTCGATGAGGAGAGAAAAAGAATAATAGGAAACTAAAACCGAACGAAAACGTCCATTCGCGTTAGTTACCCAGCATTTCCTCCGCAGAAGTCCACCTTGTGCTGGTAAGAGTGGGGGACACCAGTGTGGTTTGGGAACCACTCGGCCACAGGGCACCGCCGCTGTCCAGAGGCACATTGGCGGAGTGGTAGCGTTCCGCTTTATGTGGGGACAGCGGAGAGAAGGCCTTCGGGTTGTTGCGCGTGTTGATGTCCCCCGGCGATAAGGACACCAGACCCCCGTGCGAGGAGGTTTCAACGCTGTTAGGAGGATGTGCGTGCTGGGATGAGGGGGGGCGTGGGAGTTCACTCCTCTGTGTGTGTGATGGGGTCGCAGGGAAGGTCAGTAGCACCGCTCCACTACGGCGGTCCGGCTGCTCCAGGCGCATACGGGAACGCTCGGAGAAGGTGACCTCCATCGCCGGCGGGCTCGGGCGTTTGCGCCAGAACTGAAGTCGGGCCTCTAGTTCTCGCTTATCCGAGAAGAGATGTGCCACTAAATATTTGAACTGCCGCCGGTGTAATTCCCGCAGCTCCAGCGCGAGAGTTCCCTCCAGCTGAAGACGAGCTACCTTCTCTTGCATCACCAGCTTCTCCACATGACGAAGATGAAGTTCAGCGTTAAGGACGTCGATCCTGCTCGAAGTATCCTCGAGGCGATTCAATTCTGCACGCAGCGTGGCGCACTCGGTCTGCAGCTGCTCCACCCTCTCACTCCTTTCTCTTCCCTCCTGTCTGCTGCTGATGCGGTGAGTCTGGATTTCCTGAAGATGGAGCAGCTTCTGCGCCTCGGACTCGGTGTCGCAGGCGCAGAGCTCCGTCTCCAGAGCCGACACTCGCACAGCGAGATGGTCTCGCTCCTTCTGCGCCTGCTGTACAGCTTGTCGGGAGCGCTGCTCGCACCGCAGCTTCTCCTGCTTCAGGCGCTCTTCTTCCACTTTCCACGCCAGCCGGGCCGCGTGGAGCTGCCCAGACAGCTGCGTCCCTTGCACGGAGATCTCTCGGTGCAGCGCCTCCCGCTCGGCCGCCCAGCTCTCCTGCGCGGTCTTGTACGTTTCCCGCTCGGTGTCCCGCATCTTCTGCAGCTGCTCCACCGCCGACGTCTGCCGCTGCCTCTCCTCCGTGTGCTGTGCTCGGAGGCGATCCATCTCTGCTTGGAGCGTCCACCTCTCCTGCAGCGCCACCTCCAGCTGACGCTCCGCCTTCTCGCGCTCCGCCTTCTCCTGATCGGTTCGCAGCCGCCACTCCAGCAAATCCGCCACTCGTTTCTCTTGCCGCTCGAGCAACTGTCGTTTGAGCCGTTCTTCCCGCTCCGCCGCCGCCGCCTCGGCCTCCGCTACCCGCTGCCGCCAAAACAACTCCGTCACACGCTCGACTTCAACGGCCCGCTGTTCATACTCCGCGGTCTTGGCGTTCAGCTCCGTCATCTGTTGGTGTATGGTCTGCAGCTGGAGCTTATGATGGGCCTCCTGAGCGCTCCACGACTCCCGCTGCGCCTGTAGCTGAGACAATTCCTGAAACTGGCGTTGGCGCTCCGCTTCTAGCTCCTCCACCTTCCGTTCCAGCTGCGTGACTTCCGCCGGGTTTGCAGTGTTCTGCAGTACCAGCTGCATTTGTTGACGTTCTGCCTCCAACTCACGAATGATACGGGCCCGCGGATCTTCATTCACCTCTACCACGTTCACAATCTCTCGTGCCCGGGAGGCGTAGCGCAGCGTGCTGACCGTCTCGCTGATGTGCAACAGGCTCGGACTCACCGTCGCCACCATAAACGTTTTGGAATTGCCCTTGAGCGACTCCTTCAGAATGTGCGTCAGCTTGGACTCACGGAACGGGATGTACTGGGTCTTGTTGTTTTTCATGTCGGCGAGGATATCAATTACTCTCCCCAATGTCGTCAAGGATAAGTTGATGTGCGTTGCCTCGCTGAATTGCATGCCCTCCACCTCCGACTGGGAAACCCGCTCCGATCCGGCAAGGTCCACAAGATTCATCCGGCTGCTCACACCCGCGGTTCTTAACGCAGTGGTGGTTCCATCATCATTCACGGAAGTCATCAGACGTTGCTCTTTCAGCGTGATCATTAGAATCGCGTGGCTGCGGCTACTGCGGTTGTTCATCTTGGTCGAAGCCGTGTGGCGAAGCTCGTTGCCCTTCTCGAGTACCTGGAGCACTTCGCTCACGCTCTCCACTGCTACAAACTTCTGGCCGTCCAGGTACACCCCCTTCGCGGGGTTCTCCCGCACCTCCACGAACACGTCCTCGTCCTCACGGCCTTTCTTCCGGCGCGCCAGCAGGTCCGACACCCGCTCGTTGTACACTTCCACGTAGCCCAGCTCCACGCTCCACGTTGTGCTCCCGTCCCGCTCCGCCTCCGCCTTGCGCCGGAAGATGTCCTCGCACACCCGCGGTATGATCCCGGCCTCCTCGCACTGTTCCTCCAGCGACATCACGTCCGGTCCCATCATCGTATACGTCTTCCCGCTCCCTGTCTGCCCGTAGGCGAAGAGGCACGAGTTGAACCCAGAGAAGGCGTGTTCCACGAGCGGCTGGCCAATCGACTCGTACACCTCCCGCTGGCCCACCGCCGCTAGTCCAGAGGCGTCCCTCATCTCCTTGACAGACCAGAAAACGTTATCAAATTGGAATGCATGGCCCTCGCTGGTGGTGGCGGAGGTCTTCGGCCGAGGTTTAGCCGTTGGCCGGGCACTTCGGGGAGAGGACATAGGGGAAGCGGTATTCGTAGTGCTGCCCGGAACGAGGACGCTGCGTTCTACGGTGTGGACCTGCAACACATGCGAGCGGAGCAAAGCGGAGGAGGTGGGCTGCAGCGGAGGAACGCGAAGCGGGGAGGGGAGAGTGGGGCGGCCATCGGGGCCAAGTTCTTCCCGCTCTCGCTCATTGAGAGCGCGTATTCGAACCGACACTTCCACGGAGGCGTTCATCTTCGGCGGACGGCACACATCGGGTGGACGACGCGGTGTGGGCAACGGACGCAGACTCTGGACGGGCGTTTGAGAAGAAATCATGCGCACCAGTAGACACGCGTGGGAGACTCAAGTTACCAGTGCAGCGCAGAAGAGTGTAAAACAAAGAATTCGGTTTCAAACAATGCGGAAGGAGGATGAAGATGATGAAATGATCTGAAGAACAGTAAGAATTCTCCTGGGCACCAGTGAGGCAGCGAGAACGAAAGAAGTCACACGAAAAGAAAAGGAATGAATGATGTCTCACCTCGTGACAATACGCAGCTATGTGGAGTACAATATATAGGAAAGATCGCACCAATGTCTGAGAGGGGGTAAAAGTGGTGGACGAGCTAGCACACTGCAAAGCACTTCTCTCTTCCAGATGAACAATTTCAGAAGAAGCGAAACCCCTTCAAATAAATTTAAAAAAAAAAAATGAATAATGAAGTTTTATTGTGCGGCTCAATGTATTCGCACTAGCACTGTTCTGTCGTAAGAAGATCGAGATATCTTGTCTGAAAAAGATAAAATAGAAGGAAAGCACTAAAAAGGGCCACCACTAACGTACAAGTTGGAGCGTGTCCCACAAGAAAGACCTTGTCAAACCATTAAAAGAGGCGCAGGAGAAATGAAACATCATACAAGCCCAATATAGCGAAACCAGTACTGCTCGACGAAAGGGTGAGGCACCGGTTGTAAAAACAGACGGAGTAACAACAAAGGGGGAGATGCAAAGCCATCATCCTCTGCACCAGAAAATTTTTTCTCAGATAACGAGCGAGTACTTCAACTTCCCATAAAAGAGGAGCGTGTCGTCACAAAAAGATTTACAGAATTCACACACTGTTCTTGACCTGGTATATTAACTAATTAATTGGGTAAATACAACAATGTACAAAGTATAAGTGAAGTCCGATAGACAACGGCAATAGACACTTTTTCCTTCACTTTACGAAGTCCAGGGTCCTTGTCTTCCACTCACACGTGAAACCCCCTTCGTGAAATTCCATCAAGGCGTGCTACGTCAATGATTTGAATGAGTGTTGTAGGCACGGCAAACGGAGCGCTGGTTCGATGAAAAATAAATCAATAAAGAAAGGAAAAAAATGTGTTTGGACCGTCCACTTCGGCGTCACCGACCATCACGACTACCCCTCTGAGCCACCGTCACCATTTTCGGACCCCGCAACCACCATAAATGGGTGTGGCCGAACCACGTGTCGGAACAGTGCATGTGGGCACGCAAATTACTTCGGTTCAAAGCACCTCAAGGTCGTGTAGAAGGACTGCCGTCGACGTCCCAGTATCGACCCCAATGTCTGGTAGCCGATGGTAGAGTACGTCACCAACACAATCCAAGTGCTAGCGAACTTGTGACAGCACGCGCTCCGGTGGAGCTAGGACACAGTAAAAGCGGGGGCGTTCAGTCATGGATTCGGATTTCAAAGTCCATTGATCCGCCACTGCTGACAATCGGTAGGATAGTTCGAGGTGCTGCACTACTCGCAATGCTTCGAACCGGCGTGCAATTTACAAAGGGTGCGGATATCCAGAGTATCGTGCTCCATTGGAAAGCTCTCTTTGTATCCATTCACTGGAATGACATCGGGTACCTCACCTTTGTAACGCCACAGGGAAATAGGGGGAGCGTTCGCTAGCAGTCGTAGCAGTGCCGTCGCCTGTGGCAGATTCGACGCGTCCATCTTATCGGGCGGCGCTTCGGTGCTCCCCTCCGCATACAGCGGAACGACCCATGGAAGAAGACGTTGATACTCTCGACAGCGGTCCTTGGTGAAAGCGTTGTACTGCAAACCGAGCGGAATACCAGAAGGATGGGGTATGGACACATCAATCTCTCCTTGACTCCCGTCCAGTGGCCAATTCCGGTAGTACTTGTTCCCGTTAGATCGCAAGTCTACCGCGAACTCGACGGGGGCCAGTGGCACACCGGTCGGGCTCGTGTCTAACGGCACCTTGGGCACATAGCGGGTCGTGCTGCCGTCTTTGACCGCCACAGTCGAGTTGTTGATGTATTCTGCAATGACGAGAGCGCTTACCTCGACTACGTAGTCTTTACCAATTCGAGAGTAATTCATGGGATGCCCATTGAGGTATGCCGGTGCGGGCTTGTAAACGTAAAGGCTGACCAGAAAGTCATTCTGAATGTCAAAGCCCATCACTCCAGGAGTCATATCGAACGGGGGACTGCGAAGTGCAGCGGGTAGATCCACCTTCTTTGGAATCATACTAAGATTGCCGGCCTTGAACTCCCACAGCATGAGCTCCGAAATGAGAGTACCCATAACACTTTGATCATCCTGCCAAGATTGAGTTCGAAAGTTTGTCAGAGGAAAGGAGGAGAACCGGGTGTAGATGAACCGATGCATGGCAGCAGTGACTTCTCGCAACGCCCACACTCGAGCCACCGTCCCACCACCGTTGACATGCGGTCGAGCATTTCGGGAGTACAAGTTGTTATTTTTGAAAACCCAGGGTTTACCCTTCTCATCCGACATGCTCGTGTACTCGTTGAACTCTGCAGCCCATTTCCCCTGTTGCTCATCGAGATACTGAAAGCGCAAAGCACATTCGTCAAAGCCCATCACCACAGCTAAGTAGCACTGCCGCTGTGAAGAAGCAAGGAATGGCGCACGCTGCTGATGGGCTCGCACCTTCCTCGCCTCCAGCTCTGAGCGATCCCTCGCAGTGGAGGAAAGGAAAGACTCGATGAATGGCATGAAGTCACGCCCTGTAAACGCGACATCAACATCCATCAGAACAATCACGTCTGAGTCCTTCAAGTGAGCGCTGCGCTGCACAAAGGATTCCAGCACTTGAAACTTTGGGTATGCACTAGTCAGTCCTGGATCGTCTACACCAATCAACTCAATCGGTGTCCCCGCTACCAAAGAGGATATAATAAACGGCGGCATTGTTCGGTACTGAAGAGTGTTAACGGCTGCCACGAAACGCACTTCAGCTGTCCGCGGTGTCTCATCTCCATCACGACTATCTGGAACGGCCTTGAAACGACCAAACGTCTTGCTCAACGATGCTTGGTATGCAGCATCTTCAAATCTGGAGGAATTATGCAAGAGCGGGCTGCACAACATTTTCTGGAAGGGGTACATTACTTTCTCCAGCGCCACCACATCCTCGTGCTGAAGGTGTGGAACAATTCCATCCGATAAAGGAGGCGTATTTCTTGGAGAGAGAGTGTTAGTATTGATACGACTATCCGAGATTTCAACAGCAGAATGGCGAGTCATCACAAAAACGTTGACAATGATCAAAAGAAACAAAAAGAATATGAGAGCCCCACCCATTCGTTTCGTGAAGAAACGCATCATTCTTCAAGAGGAAAATGAAATTTGAACACAAGAAAAAGGAGAGCCCAAGCACGCTCGGAAAACAAATTTACTTGGATACCTAAAGTTAACACAAAATTCCTTAGTGGTAATACTAATACTAATTGGTTTAAAGTAGCGGTACACTCCAAAAGAGAGTAACAATATAACGTTTAAAAAGAACACAAAAATTTTCAAAAGCGTTCAAAAGTCCTTCCGTTCGTCATAAAGGAGAAAAACACTGGAAACAGAATATTACATAGCACAATATGAATGCATAGATTATATTTAGTAAGAGCTATATTTAGTAATATACGGTCACTTCTTCCCTTTTTTTTTTTTAGCGTCCGCAGTGATTTATAGAATTCATTAAGAAACTAACAAACTTCATCCGTCTTATCGTAAAACATGCGACTCGAGAAGAGCGAGTATCATACAAGTAATAGGAAAAGACAGAAAAGAATGGAGATCTAATTACTCAATGAAAATGAATAAACAGAGGTCCTGTAGTTAGTAGTTGACTAGACTAGGATCTCCAATTGTTGGAGAGTTAGATAGCAGATAGCAATAACAATAGCAAGAGAGGGAAAAAAATCCATAGTTTAAATAGTGTAATGCGACAGTTTTCTTTCGTTTTATTTTCAAAAAAAAATTATGAGAATTACTAAAAATGAAAAACAGTTGAACAACAAATAGAAAATACTCAAAAATAAATCAAAATATCGATTGTTTATAAACCTTATATATTTCATTCATAGCTTTGTAGATATGAGAGAGCAGAGAGATGTTCAGCACTCATGTGAGAGGCACGAGATTAACTAATCAATGAGGATTTTAAATACGTTGTGCTTTTTCTTGGGGTGACAAAAGTAAAAATAGCTTCGTTTAAGACTACGAATATCATTCCTTAGGAGTAAAGAATGATTTTACTCCCGTTGAGTAACTCAAAGAGTCAGAAATTCGTTAGGTTGCGTAATATTTACACTAAGTTTTAAATCACAGCCAAGGTGAGGGCTATATTAGGGTCACATAATATTGCTGTTACTGTTGAAAGTGAGTTTCAGCGCGTTAAGAGTAAGAAGAAGAAGGTATATAATCAATAAAACTCAATATATATCTAATTTCAATGGGGAAAATAAAATCCGAAAATCTCCGGATTTTCAAAGAATTTGAAGAAAAAAACTATATCAAAAGTCCTGATGAAGCGATAATACCAAATACTGAGGCATCTTTATGATAGTTTGTCTAAAAGATAAAATAGCTTACGCATGTCCAAACGTCAATGCCACACAAATGAAAAACAAAATTACTTTTTTACTTAAAAAATGAATGTAATAACCACCATACTCTGTAAATTTGTATATAATCTATATACATATATGTGTGTAAGCAGTAAATGTATTTTCTTCGCTATTGTAATAAAGGTAAAGGCGATATGGCTTGTATATCAAGTATTCATGGATGTTGTTTAGTTCCGTTTCCGTCGAAAGAAATGTCTGTCTAAAAACAAATGGTTCTTAATATGTTATAAGCTGCGCGCATACTATTTTCGCACTGTCTAACAATATTAAAAATATTTTTTGGTGTTGTTTGTTTCATTGTACTCTGATACGGAAATAAATAATCTTCTGTTAGAAAAAAAAATGTATATGTCAGAAAACAAAATCGGTAAATATGCGTCAACATCGACAAAAGAGACTGCGGATGAAAAAACAACCTCCACGGCTGTGCAGACCCTACGACGAACCAATACCTAAATTATTCTGAAATAGAAACGATTCCGATGTGTACAGATATTATTTATCCAAAATATCACATGATATCACATGATTCCAATATAAATATCCATAAACGTACTCATAACATTTTCAATATTTTCATACTAAGATACTTTATCTTTTCTATTTTATTTAATTAATTTGTTTTAAGTATTAACTTCACAGCAGGAACTGTTTTTCGATAAATGATTAAGCAAGTGCAGTTTCAGAGACACCGATTCTAAACTTCCTTAGCAAACAAAAATAAAGAAAAACAATCAAACAAAAAAAATCGAACGAACATCGGAGACCCTCTTTCAGAAGAAAATCTACCACTAATTGTAGGAAGAACAGAAGAACCCACAACATTACTTCTACATTTAATCTTTGCACATTATCTGCTCGCTGACTCGAAGTATTTCAAGATGCTCCCACTTAAACGTCTATTTTAAATCTCAAATATATATTAATAAATTCTAAGAAACAAAAAACGACATCAATCGGAAATATATATCATCCTTTGTACCGTTCCAAAGATATCATATTGATATTCCTTATATCTGCAGTTGTGAACTTCAAACATCATGTTTCCTCGTATATTTTTAACACCACAACTAAAATTTAATATTATATATTTAACGTTGTATAAGTTTGTGTCTTCTTAACTCGCAAGTGATTTTGAAATATAACCATACCATTCTACGGAGGAGAGAGCCTTTTTTTATTATGTTGCGCATACTTTTAGAAGTTGGCCAGGAAGTTTGTAGTTTACAGACTTCTATTTTCTTTTGAATGGTTACCGAACGAAGTTTGTTACAGTTGCATTCTTGATCTCATAAATTCCGATCTTTTCGATAGCCATTCAACGGGAATAATTATTTTTGTCATCCCCCATACCCAAAAACAAGAATAATACCCATCCCTTTTATTGCTACCTCTCGGGAAATTTTTCCACATGAACTGTTTTTCTTCATTCGTGCTAGGGGTGTGAACATGACGACGTTTTTTCTCATCCGTATATACCGCCTTGCCTCTCCCCATTTTCATTTTCATTTTCATTCAGTAGACAATCTGTGTTTTTCTTATACCGAGGGGGGTGGAATTGTGTCGGAAAAGGGGGCCCCGTCTCCTTTTGAAGCCCTTGCTCCCCAGCACTTCCATCCAAGCTAGGCCCTCAGGGGACGCCAAGCGCCTCCTTCCCACCAAAATTCTTTTTTTTGCCGGTATATACCGGTTTTAGGTTCATAATTTCGAAGCGATGGCCCCGAACCCTCGCTGTTGTTTGGACGGCCTATAAGAAAAGAAAAGAGTTTAGCTAACGAAATAGATAAAGCTCAAAGAGCTGGAATGTATAGACGCGTATATAGAACTAGAAGAACGTTGCAACGTATACTTTGTTTTCCGATTAACTACACTTTTGAGGCATATCACAAATAAAAACGGCAAAACCATAAGGGAGTGTAAGATTATAATGCGTTCAAAGGCGGATGAAATCACTTTTTAAAGTTGTAAGGTTTTTTGTTGAGGTGTTTTAAAGACGACTTACGATCAGGCACGGCGAAGAATCCTTCAATTACTGAGCTCGAGCTTGGCGTCGAACGAAGTACAATAATGTCTCTGAAGAAATACTCTACCTTAACGAATACTTCTGACCTCCACCATGTGTGGTTTATACGGTGACTATACTTCTATACAAAGTATACGCTTATGTACTCTTTGTCTCCACTTCTAATCTATTTGATGTATTTGTTACAATGATACTAGGCTCCAAGTCAGTTGCCAAGTGCTTTAAAAAAAAAAAATGTACTCAAAAAAGTAATTTAATATGCCATAGTACCAAAGAAGTAGTAAGTTGTTTGTAAGTTAATTTAGAAAAAACATAAGGAACACTGTCGGAACAAAAAGAATATATATTTTCTTCTGCGACAATGTTCGACTCCCTTTTGTAAATAGTACGGGAACAAAAAGGAAAATTATATTCTATCTCCCGGATGAAAATAAAAATGAAAAAGGAGAGAAGCAAAGCATACACGGATGAACAAAATCTTTATCACTTTTACACCACTAACAAGAATAAAGAAAAGCAATCCATGTGGAAAAATCGCCAGAGAGGTAACAATAAATGAGATGTGTTATTATTTTTGAGTATGGATAGAGACGCAAATTAGGACTTTCTGAATGGCCATCGAATATCCTTAAAATTTTCTTAGATTGAATCAGTATTAGAGTTGTAATTAAGGATCAATGACCATTCAAAGGAAAATTATTGCAAAATATTTCAAACTCCCTGGCTTGGGTTTTAATTACTATAAATAATATGTACACAATATAAACAAAGAAAAAGGCTCTCCCCTCGGTAGAAAAATAATTATTCTTTCAATTTTAATAATTTTAAAAAATATATATTAGACTTGGGATTGTGGTATTTAATAAATACTAGGATACTTTCCTTTACTTCTCTTTTCTTTCTTTTAAAACTTGATTTTATGAATATATATATATATAATATAGACACGAAATAATTAATAAAGTCCCCCCTCGGTTGGATGGTATAGTTTCCTTTTTTAAAATTTAAGTTCCAAATTCTTTTTAGGAAAATACAATTCAATTTGAATTTAAAACCTTGGCTAAAGTTCTTGGGTATAAATCTGTACATAAAGAAAATAGAAAAAAAGAAAAGAGGAAGAGGAACAAAGTAAACAAGGGACAAAAAACTTTCCATAACACACAAAAGGTAAAGAAAAAATCCCAAGCGGCAAAATGGAGTGCGGTATTATTAAATGAAGTCATATTTTTAAATGCATATAACATAATTCTATATAATACAAATTTAAAAACACAATTGTAAGTGCAAAGAAGAAACACAAAGGATAAAGTGGAAGGTCTTTTCTTTTCTTATTTTCGGCCTACAATCAATCAGAATAAGCCTACAATCAATGCTCAAGTTCCCCCCGTAAAACTGAACGAAAACAAACTTGTTGCGGACCTCCTCTGGCATCGGTATCGCGTCATAGAAGGCTTCGAAGTCGATCTGCAGCATATACTTGCAGTACCGCAGCGACTGCCCTCTCCAAAGACGGGATGGGTACGAGACCGACGGCACCTCGCGGGTGTTTATCGCCGCGTTGAGGTGTGGCTCTGCGATGAGGCGGCGACGGCCATCATTTCATTTCTCATATTTTATTTCGTTTATTTGTTGTATTCATAATTTTCAAATAGGAGGGAACCATTTTTAGATTTGTTATGAAGCGAGTGCGGTTTGAGAGCACAGAGAAACAAAACAAATTTGTGAATTAACATTGATGGAATATTTTCCTTTGTATATTTATTTATAAATCTTAACATATAGATATATTGTGGAAAACAAAGTAGTAATTTATCATATATATATATACAGAATATAATTTTCCTTTTTGTTCCAATACTATTTACCAAAGGGAGTCGAACATTGTCGCAGATAAAAAATTATATTGTTTTGTTGCGACGGTGTTCCGTATACAATTTTTTTTTTTGCAGCTTTTTGCCGTTTCAACTCTCGAACGATGCGACGCTGTTCCCTCATGTTGTTTCAAAAATTCCGCCTAGCATTCCCCTCGCGGCGAAGTCCCTTTGGCACAACTGCTCTTTATCGGGATTAAAAAAAATAAAATAAAATAAAATTATTCTTCTCGGTCGGTAAGTCTCCTTAAAAACACCCTAAAAAAAAGGATTATAACTGTTGAAAGTGATTTCAGCCTCAATGGGTATATTTCAATCCCAGATTTCCATGTCGTTCGAAGGGAATTCATTGTTTTTTTTCCTTGTATTATCTTCCTCCTCCTTGATTCTTTCTTGAATTGACTTCAGTAAATTTGTTTTTCTTCCAAACTTTCATCGGGAATTGGAAAAAGCTATTTTTAGTTTTTTCATTGGGATAGTTCAGTTTTACAGGGGGAAGTTGGGGATTGTTTTTAGGCCGAAAATAAGAAAACAAAACACCTTCCAATTTAACCTTTGTGCTTCTTCTTTGGACATATACAATTAAAAAAATATTCAAGACAACACAAAAATGATTTTATTTTATTTTTTATTATCATCCCTAAAAGGGTGGGGCCTTTGGCCCAATTTATATAATAATGTTTAAATAGTTAAAATTGAAAGAATATTTTCATTTTACCGAGGAGAGAACCTTTTTCTTTGTTTATATTTTGTACTTATTATTAGTAATGAAAATGCGTCGGAGTTGGAATTATTTTGCTATATTTTTCTTTTGAATGGTAATTTATCCTTATTTACAACTCCAATACGGATTGAATCCAAGAACATTTTAAGGTTACTCGATAGCCATTCAACGGAAAGTCATAATTTGTTTCTCTATCCATACTCAAAAATAATAACACATCAATATTCTTCTCATTTATTGCTACGTCTCTGGCAATTTTTCCACATGGATTGTTTTTCTTTATTCGTGTTAGTGGTGTAAAAGTGATACAGTTTTTTGTTCATCCGTGTATACTTTGCCTCTCCCCTTTTTTCATTTTTATTTTCATCCGGGAGACAGAATATAATTTTCCTTTTTGTTTCCATACTATATACCAAAGGAGGTCGAACATTGTCGCGAAAAAAAATTTCTTTCGATGCGAAGGGTGTTCCGTATGTTTTTTCCAAACTGTTTTTATTCTTATTTATATTTTATTTTCTTCACTTCCATACTCGTTTATTTTTTTTTGGGCCGTTCAAACAAAAGCGAAGGTTCTTGGATCGGCGACGGCGGCCGGTATATGGACGTAAACTTGTTCAGTTTTATCGGAGGAACTTTAGCATTGATTGTAGGCGGAAAATAAGAATAGAAAACCTTTCGCTTCAATTTTTGTGTCACCAGTTCGTACATTTGATTTCTTGAAATGAGTTGCAATTTAAACGGCTATTTGAAATTTCAAATAAATATAGATATATAATAAATACTATGAAACAAAACGAAATCAATCAGAAGTATATATTATCATAAAGAACATTTGTACCATTACAAAGATATCATATTGATATTCCTTATATCCATATATCTGCAGTTGTGAACTTTAAACATCATGTTTCCCCGTATAATTTTAAAACCACAAATAAAATTTAATATTATATTGTATTTATTATATTATGTTTCATATTTTATATTTAACTGTGTATTAATTTAAGTCTTCTTAACTCACAAGTGATTTTGAAATGAAATTATACCGTTCTACTGAGGACAGAGGCTTTATTAAAAATTATTTTGTGGAAGAGTTTACAGAAGGATCCGATGCCTAAATTATACCGAAAGAAAAATGGATTGGATGAGTCGAGATATTATTTATGACATTATCACGACTTTTTCATAAAAACGCACTCCATTTTGCCAGAATGTTTTCTGTACGTTTTGTGTGTTCTGGAAATTTTTTTCTCCCTTGCTTACTTTGTTCCTCTTCCTCTTTTCCTTTTTTCTATTTATCCATATGCAGATTTATACCCAACAACTTTAGCCAAGGCTTTTAAATCCAAATTCAATTGTATTTCCCCAAAAAGAAATTGGAATTTTTTTTTTTAAAAAAATATTAACAATATAGTAAATTTAAATAGGTAGCGGCAACTCGTTGAAAACCATATCTGCTTTGAAGTATTTTTTCTTTGGCCATAGTCAATGTGATGTAATTGTTGTCATTATCAGAGTGTTTATGAAAAGATTAACAGATCCAATTATTGATGCCATATGCCGTTTGCAATAGTTCATCTTATCCAAGAGTAGATTGTGACGGAAAGTGGATGTTATTGTGATTTGTTTTTCGTCAACGCTAAAATGTCTGTCGAATAGAACTTGTATTGTTAGAAGCGTATAAAATACGTTTTAGTGCTATCGTGTAATAGCGTCGGCAGACTAACGGCATCTATATTTTTAGTCAACTTTTTTTTTTGGCCATGCTGAGCTCTATATGCCGATTTTATCTTTATAAAACTTGCAGCTTACTCTTCTCAGAGGTTTTTTATAATTAGCTAAAAAGAAAAATATTAATTGTAGTAATCACAATGTATATTTAGGTGGTGCAAGTAATAAGGAACACAGCTGATGACATATTTTGTAGTGCTCATTGACAGTTCTCTCTACGGTAAAAGTATAAAATAGGTTGATCAATAGTTTACATACAGGATATCCCACCTTTAACTTTATCACTATAAAAATAATAGTACATTTACTGCCTTTACATCTATATACTTGCAGATACTAGAGGTTTTACATCCACTCATTTTATTTATGGATAAATAATTTATTCTGTGTCTGGATTTCATTGATTTTCAGACATTCATATGCTCTTTATCTCCTTAAAAATAATCCCTTTAAGATGTTATCCATTAGTTTGGATTGCCGCTTCATAAGTACTTTGGATGCAGTTGCTTTCAGTAAATTCATTATTTTAGAATCCGGAGTTTTTATACTGTGTTCTCAACTACATTTAGCTACTTTTCTGCAGAATGCGAATTTTCTCCATAAATTGAAATACATATATATATTGACATACGATAAATTCATCAGGGTGGATCAAATCTTAGTGATATTTTGCACATCTACGACCTGGCCCAAACTAATACGCATTATATATAAATGACATATCCTAGTAAATAGCTGATTGCAGGATTTGATCAACGAGCGTAGGAATATTCTTTTTTTTTTTTCGATGCGACTGAATACACTAAGAGAAACCAAATTTAGATACCACCACCTTTTCAAAGGACAAAATAAAAGTAAAGAAATTTTTTTTTTTTTTTTTTTTTTTTTATATACGGGCGAACCACGAAAGACTTGAGGCTATGTGTCATTGTAAAATATAAAAGATAAGTATATAATGAAACAGAAAGACAATGAAGAACATAACACACCTTCTAGTAGAAGTCAAGTCAAACGCATTAACCAAGAGTTCATGGAAAGTAATAAAGATAGAGATATTTCTTCTGAGACATTATTGTACTTCGTTCGACGTCAAACTCGAACTCAGGAATAGAATGTCTCGATACCTTGGTAAGCAAGTAGGGAAAGGACGAATGTGATAGAGACCACTTGGCGTGCAGGAGCTCGCCGTTGTTGACATCACATTGTGTAAAAGATAAGCTTTCACCTGCTAGTGTTTACCTTGGGTGTACACGGTTCTAAGAAAGATAGTTCTGACAAAGGGAAAAAGAGAGAAAGAGAACTATTGCTGTCATGCTGTGTACACTGATAGGTACGAAGAAACTACCTCAGCCACAAAGGCGAAGGCATATCTTTTCCGATTCATCTGTGGTTTAGGAACACCCCATAGCTGTATACATCACCTTCAAGGTATTCATCGCTTTCCGATGGCCTTGAAGGTCAGTCCCTCACGTACGGGGAAGTAGGTGCACCGAAGAGCTGGTAGGCACATTGTGGCTGCTGGTTTCACCACAATCTGTCCGTTGCCGGACTCTACCCCAAAGACCTGTGAGAGTGTGTCAGCCGGGTTTGAAGGACCGCTGACGTAGAAGAAGGTAACCTGGATACCCTTGTGGTGCCACAGGTTATACACATACTCGAAGAGTCGATTCAACGAGTAGCCTCTTCCAATCCCGCCGAAGCCGTTAGTACACCTCTGTGCGTGTGCGATGGCTTCGTGATCTGTGACAAGGGCGATCCGGGATCCGTTCGCAATCCCTTCTCTCACCGGTTGTCGTAAGGCAAGCTGAGCTGTCCGTGGCTCTGCGTGAGCCGAGTGTTGAGCGTTGAAGAACCCTCGGTTCT
>JASAOA010001586.1:0-21763 GCA_030849815.1 Vickermania spadyakhi | reverse complement strand
CAAGCGGAGTCAGTGCGAGGTACAGCGCTAAATGCATCGGGAGTGCCTGTGGACAGCAGTGCACCCTCTGTCCCTCGCATCACAACAGTACAAAAGGGTGGAACCCGCGATCATCTCAACGCATCAGGCTCCGTGCTATGTGCAGCGTTGAATACATCTGGTCCTCGTGGACAGGAAACCACATCTTCCTTGCTCAATGTTTCTGGAGGAGGTTCACACTACGGCGGTACGCAATGGTGTGCCGCTTCTTCCCCTTCGACTAGCCCTATCTCCGCAGCACGCATGGGTTACACCAGTAGCCATGAATCGTCGGGGTTTTACCCTTCGAACTCCGCTGGTGTTTCACCTCGTCCAGTCAACCTATGGGAGTCGCTGAAGGGTCATCCACCTCCCTCTGTAACTCCTTCCCAGAAGGACGCTCCGAAGGCTGAGCAGTTTGCGTCCAAGGTGTGCACCGGAGGCGGTCCCATGCTGGCTATGGACTCCTCTCATGCCGGAGTAGGAAGCACAAAGCCAGCTGAACTCCCCGCAGGCAGCGAACATAGCGCACTCCCCGAGCGATACGAGAGCCCACCCACTCATTCCACACAGAACTTCTCTACCCTATTAAGTAATGTAGTGCAGGCGGAGGGGCAAACGTCGTTGAACTCACTTACGTGTTCGGCTTCAACAATACATCAGCAGATCACGGTTCCGTCTTCTCCAAGTAATCTGGTTCAATTAGCTTCACATCAGTCCACACCTTCCGGACGGCTACATAAGCCCGCTGCTGATCCAGCTCAAGTAGCACAGCAGGCTCTCTATTATCCTGCGCACCCAGCTGCTGATCCAGCTCAAGTAGCGCAGCAGGCTCTCTATTATCCTGCACACCCAGCTGCTGATCCAGCTCAAGTAGCACAGCAGGCTCTGTATTATTCTGCACACCCAGCTGCTGATCCAGCTCAAGTAGCACAGCAGGCTCTCTATTATCCTGCACAGCAGCGTTCGCCGTACCATCCTTCACGGTTCCACCACGAGGAGTCTGGACAAGTGCGGGAAGAGTGGTGGGATGGCATTGATTCTCGAGGTCTGTATGCGCGAAGCAAGAAGAAGAGCCGGCGCGAGGAACATCGGGGTAAGGGAAGAACAACCGTGAGAAAAACTGGAAAGTCAATACGAAATGAACGTCACCGCAACGACGATTGTCATGGAGCGGAAGGGCCGCATACCCCCCTTCATCGTCGAACTGCAGCACAGGAAAAAAGAGACGGTGGTAGGGATCATCGTCGAGGTTATGTTCGCCGTTATCCAGACGCAAAGACGCATTGCGACAGTGAGGACGACCTTTATCGTGATGAGGACGTCGAGGAGGACGTGTGGAATTGCGATGAGCCAGAGGCAACCAGTGAAACAAAGCGACAAAAAGCCCATGTCGAAAGGATCCATGATGACGACGGTGGCTCGGTCGAGGACGGAGACTATGAAACTGAGGTGGACCCAGACGAGGGGTCTACATACGATGATGGGGCAGGCGGGGATGGCGGTAAGGAAGGAGAAAAGGACAGTTCAAAGAGGAGACTACTCACACATAAAGATGTCCTCAGGATGTACTCTGAAGCCTTTGTAGAGCAGTTTGAGAACTATGGCAAGACCTATCTCCAGTATATTCAGCAAGCAGTGCATCGCTTTCATCATTCCTCCTTTACTCGGATTCGTCGAAAGGGCTCCCTCACCGAGTCCGGGATGATGAGCTCATCCACAGTACACGTTCGGATGAACCCTCGCTATGGTAGTAAGTTCCAAGAATCCAAAAACACTAACACAGTTATTTATCCTACTTCTGCTGGCTTTTCGTCCCCGCAAGCCTTTGTTGCAGTCCATCACGACGACAGCAGCAGTCATCGACTTCCTCCCGTTACTCGTCGAAGTGTACCTCATACGAACCGGAGTCAAAGCTCTATGAACACCAAGAGCCGCCCTACCATGACCACTCCGAATGAGAATCTCACGCCGAGCGCTATCCAGTGGAACCAGGCCTATGAGAACTTTCCGTTGAGTGGCCCACGGACAGGAATGTCAGAGAACGTGGGGTCTTTCCCCCACCGTAGCAGTAGCCATCACAGTGAAGCGGAGATCCGTCAAAGAAGCGAGTTTGATGTTCCCCCTTGGGCTCCGCCCACACGGGACGAGGGCGGTAGCGTGGCAGAGGTGGAATCTCACCAGCTTCCTCACCAGAGTCAACATCCACACCCGCTGTGTTCTCGCTCCTCGAGTACGAGCAGCAGCAGTAGTGAGCGCTCGTCGGAGAGGCCAGTGAGGTCGAGGGCTGCACCCAAAGCACACCGCCGCTCTGTCAACTCTCGTTCCAAGCCGCGCAGTCCACATCGTCATGGTCGACGTACCCATCAAAAGTCTTCTTCGTCCTCGTCCTCGTCCTCGTCCTCCACGTACAGCAGGCGTAGAGTGCCTCTCAAGGGCACAACAAGACCGCAGCCATCATACTCGGGGCGTCGTCCCTCCTTCAGAAGGCGATCCAATGGAAGACCGGAAAAACGTGAGTGTCACCATCCCACTGGGAGAGACGTCCCGTCTCGAAGAACTTGTCCAAGCTGCGGTTACCTGCTCCACCACCACCCTCTCCCTCCTCCGGCTATGGTGTGTGGGAATGCTAAGTGGGACGAAAGGGTGTGCTCGGCAGCCCAGTCGCCTCCCTCCTGCCCCTGCTGCGCAGCGGCGGCGAACAGCACCTCCGTAGGCCCCGTCGGAGGGCTGCCACTCCTCTCAAGCCGCACCACCACACCACCCGCCAGCGCTCCACCCTCCTCGTCACTGGCGTCGGTGCCGGGTTTATATCCGCTACTGCTGTCTTCGCTGCCCACGACGCTGGCGGAGACGCTTTCGCAACGCGATCAGCTGATGCGCCTCAAAGCACTTCGTCTGTGGAATGCGGGCTGCGGCTCACCCGCCACCCTACAGGACAGGGGGACGCCGCTGCCTGCAGTGATCCGTCGAGAACTTCTCGGCTTGCGGAAAGAGACGTCAAAACTGAGAGAGCGGTCCTGTCGAGCCCGTCCGTCGCAGCACACCACCTCCTACGACGCTTATTAGTCTCTCTCTCTCTCTCTATTCTTCTTATCCTCTCGGTGTTTGAGCTTTCGTGCTCCCTGACTCTGCAGTGTGGCAAGAGTCTTCTCTAAGAATGAGAGTACCATGCCAGCCAGTGGACACTGTGGTAAAGAAGAAAAGAAAGACGAGTGAGAAAGTGTTGTTGTTCTTTTTTTTTTCTTTTTTTCTTTTACGCGTAGAGTGATGAATTACGTCATGTACAATAAAATTTTAAATGAGGAACCCTAAGACTTTATCTTGTCTCGAGAATCGTTATCAGGCACGCACACTCATTTCCTATCACTACTCATTTACACCACTTTGATGGCAGGCTCTCATCTCACACACTCACCCAAAATATACTGCTGTTTAAGAGCAGAACAACTCAAAAAAGAGAACCTTACAACGGGTTTCCGATGTTTTATTATTATTGTTATTTTCCTACTTCGATAGTTTATTTTTAACTTAGATAAAAATTCTTCCGCGCCACTTCCTCCACTTCGGTGTATTGAGTGGGCGTTGAAGACACGGCGAAGCGTATTAGAAGAGGAGTAAGCCAGAAACGAGAAGTTGTCGGCTCTCGCCAGGGAAAGGCAAAGGGCCCTCTGGCCCTCCTGTTTGACAGCGCTTTGTTGGTTTCTTTAACGTTGCGGCAAAACGTCATTCCACACTATTTCGTTCGATCCTATTTTTCATCTTCTTCATTGTTTATTTGTTTATTATCTTTCAAAAAATTAGATAGAGAGAGAGCTCTTCATATCCAATTGCGCTACTGCGGTGATATTTGCATTTCTTTTTGTGTTTCACAATCATCCCAAAAATAATATAAAAAAATGTAGGAAAAAAAAAGAATTTAAAGAACTTCCAATAATTTAGAGTTTGCTTAATGTCCTGTTAGAAGGAGAAGTAGTATGGAGATGCATCCACTACAGACAATCCACGCTCAAATTCAAATAAAAAAAGAAGTCAGAAGATGATCAGTGTGTTTTTGCTTTTATTATTATTATTATTTGCTTGAATCTCTTTCGACTAGTGTGTCTCCACCCTTCACTATTTTCCTTTACTTTTGTGTTTTGTGGATTCCTCTTAAGTTCATTCAGTTCACCTCTTGAAGAGAGAAGAGACTGGGAATATTTTGATTTTCGTCTGTGTGCAGTGAATTGCTAAGCTCTAATTCACTTCAGCGGTCAACAACACCAAAAAAAAAAAGGAATAAGAAGCAAGCCATACAATATAAGTGAAGAAACAAGCAATATATATTAATAGTTTGAAATCTCATCTTCGCACTCATTGAACGAAGATTATTTTTAAATATTTTTGTTGGTTTGTTTAGTGTTTTATTAGTTCATTATTAGACATTAGATTAAGTGCGTTCCAGTGGTCCGCAGAATCTATATTCTCTCAAAACATATTAAAAACAGTCGGAGTTCACCTCTGAAATTGAGAAACTGGTTCGTTTTGTTTGTTTCTTTATTTATTTATTATTATTTTAACAGGAAAAAGAGAAGTAAGAAGAGAAACCTTCTTTTAAACTCTCGGTGCAAAACAATCGCGGTGGATGACTGTTTCATCATCCGATACACCTTTGCCCTCCTATTATCTTTTTATTTTTCTTTCCCATCTCCAAACTCATCATTTAGCTCGGTTTCCCTGACAGGGAGATCATTTAAATTTCACAAACTGGAATTTCGCGGATTATTGGAGTTACTCAAAAGTTTTAATTTATTTTTTTGTGTGTGTGTGGGTGCATTGTTGTTGTTATTGCAGCTGTGACACAACGCTTCATTCCCAGTCTGTCTTCTGATACGAGTATAGGAAATTCATAACGAACACGAAGATACATACAGCCCCCTTAACAAACAGTTACGTACGTATCGGTAACCGTATCCCAGTTACGTATCTATCATTAGAAGAGATTCTGCCGCCTCTTCTTTTATTATTATTTTTAACTATTATTTTCTTTCTGCAGGCTCCGTCTCAACGACAGCACTTCTTGTTTGTTGCTTTTTACGGGCAGTTCCGAACTACTCTCTTCTCGCTCTTGTGCTGCACAACAACAGCAACAACTGGGCCGTGTGAAACTGTAGTGTTGTAGGGAGGATTCCGTCTCTAAAAGGAATCTCATACATTTTATTCATCTTTGAATTCTACCTATTGAATCGAAGCTATACTCTTTCAAGAAAGAGGATGAATGTTTGCACGCCACAACCGAGTCAACCGTATCAACCCATTTCCTATGAAAATTTTGTCGCACCACGAAACTTTCAGAGTTTCACCTGGGGTCACCGCATCGACTCCAATGAGGTGTTCTCCGGGGTAGGAGGTGGGCTCTCACCACAGCGGAGCCACAGCAGTGAATCCTCCAGTACCCATGAAGGTCTGGCGGCGGATCCCTCACACGGTCTCTTTATGGGTCGTCACCCGTCTGTGACACCCGCCGTGCACCGCTCCTTCTCCTTTGCCCCGTCTCGACTACAGTTTCAGCCCAGTCAGCCCTTCCTGCCCCCGGGTAGCGCCTTTGCGGTCGAGGAGGCGCATTCCCTTCGGCACGCGGGTGAGGGACACCACCGAGAGGGGCCGATGCCGCACCCGCTGCGGAATGCCTCCATGTCCGCGGCGCCGTGGTACGCGATGCTGATGGGTTCCCCAGGCGCGGGAGTGACGTCGGCATTGCAGGAGGGCGACGCCGCAGAGGTCGAAGAGGTCGCGCACTCGCCCTCCCCGTTATCCGGCTCCTTCCTCCACGGACCACCCGGTGCTCAGGGTGGTGCGGCGGCGCCACAGGGCGGCAGAGGCTCGACCACAGTCAACCACTTGACACCCTCGAGCGCCGACCACCCACCCGTGGCGCTCTCTGGTACAGCGGAGACAGGGCCGCCCTCTCTCCACCTCTTTCCGCCCCCCTTCCAGGAAATTCGGAAGCCGAGCCACCCGCCGCTGAATCTCTCCACCTCCCTCCTTCCACGAGAGGAGGGGATACGCTCGACGCCCATTAGGGCAAAGGAACCCTCCATGGTCGTCAGCTCCACCTCCGAAATGCTGAGGGGCTGTACGGCGGAGGGGCTTCAAGATGGGGGCGGGGGAGTTGTGCCGCCACGGAGCCACGGGCTGCGCTCTCCCGCCGTCCACTCTTCCTTGTCGGAAGGGCTCCCATTACACGGATTGCTCCGTTCACCAACAGACCCACGAGATACGAGCTCCTACTACTCCAACATGCTGAGGGAGCACCCTTTGCCTCAGCGCACCAGTATCTTGAATGGGATACCCCGATCGGTGGACTCCTTTCATCCAGATGGGAGCCCATCCTTCGCGTCCTCAGAACCCGCCTCCAGACGTGGGAACCCTCGCAATATTAACTATGCCCCTGTTGGGCCGGACCACTCCTTCATCGAGGTTTTCGCGAACTTCTTACTCTCTCAGTATGCGCACTTTGGAGCCACGTTTTGTAACTTCTACAGTGAAGCCATGAATACGTTTAACTTTTATACACTGCGAGGAGTCTTCATTTCCCCTTCGATCGCTGTACCGCCCCTGCTGCCCTACATGCAGGCTGCCGCGGTGTCGAACCGCCAGCAGCAGCAGCTGTTGCTGGCGTCTGCCATGCGCAAACCGAGTAGCGGTGGCCCGCCTCACCTCGTTGATGGCCCCGCTGGCTTTGGGCCGCTGTTACCGAACGCTGCCAAGAGTGCGAATCGCCTCCATCCGAAAGCCGATCCTCCGCCACATCGCGCTACTCGCTCGCATTCCAACTGCCGCTCGGGGTCGAGCTCGAGCGACGAGGATTATGACAGCAGTCGTGAGGACCACGAAAAGTCCTGCTCCTCCTCTGCGTTGGACACGAGCAGCGATCGCAGTGAAGAACGGAGTCCACGCCGCGGTCCTCGGCACTGCGAGGGAACTCAAAAGGGAAGAAAACAGAAACGAGAGACAACGAGAGGGTATACAAAGAAGAAGAGAATTCGAACTCCTAAAAAGAAAAATAAAGAACGTCAAACCAAGGAGACTTATCGCTCCAGTACTCCAAGATCCCATTCTCCCGAATCTTCTATCGCATCCTTCTGTGAGTACCATCACCAGCACCAACGACAAGTCGGTTCAGAGAATAATTTCTTCTCCTCCGGCAGAGCGAACAAAGCTCATCAGCCAGTGACGCCAGTTGGCGCCGCTCCTTCACCAGAAATGTATGCGATTCAAGAAAACTTGAATGCGGTGCGCCAACAGCTGCAGTACAACAGCATAGAAACTTCCGCGCTACAGCAAGAATCGGCTCAAATGTTACGTCTGATAGAAGAAATCAGAGACGATTGCCTTCGAGGGGTCGAAAAAGACGAGCAGCAGCAGCAACAACAACGCCAACTCGAGAGGCAACAGGAAACGTATCGACGTCCTCCGCCATTAGTGCTGCACACCGCTCGGAACAACGACAAAGATCGCCGCTCTTTCCTCCAACCACATCCGCACCACAGCAGAGCGAAACCTTCTTCACTGCCGCTGCGTTCCCTTCCACGTGTCGAACACGAACACGGACACGGGGTGCCGTCTTGTGAGCACGGCGGAGAAGCCAGCTCTGGAAAGGCCCTCCTGCGACAGCAGCAGGAACGTTTGTTGGATCAAAAAATGGAGTGGCTGAACGAGCTCACCCACAGCGGCGGGGGCGGTACGCCACTTCCTCACAGCAGACCCGAGCACGCGCTTCGAGAAGAGCTGCATGTCATTCGCCAACTCAAGGCAGATGTACAGGAAGTACTGCATCACTTGCGTGAGGCCGGCACCGCGCTAGAGCCACGAGGGGCCGATACCAAGAAGGCGGGGCCGTACGCACCACCTCCTGGGCCTGGAGAAGGTGGAAGTCATCGAGAACGACGCCTCTTACCGCCTCTGAAGGAAAAGGAACGTGAGATGAAGATGAGGGTGTCGCCGGATAGCTCGTATAACATCACAGGCAGTCCCCAGACATCTGCGTCTCTGCCACCACCACAGCAACTCTTCTCAAGGGGGGCGAGCTGTGCGGAGGTCGCGCCGTCGTGTAATTCTGGATTCCATACGGCTCCATCGGATGCGTGGAGGAGCGAAGGAAATGGCGCATGGCCACAGCAGCACCACCAACACAACGCTGTGGCTGCACCGAGTGCATTCATTCCTTCACCAGGCAGTCTACCGCATTACTATGCTCCCTCAGCGACGTCACCGCCGAGCAATGGACGGATAGAGCAGCTTTCACTCGCTCCTCCAGCAGTCCCGCCTTTGTGGGCAGCAGGGTCCGGCCCCCCTAGTGGTTCCGTCGGACTTGCCGCAGCCCCTTTAGTGCTGATGTGGCCCCCTCCTCCGTACGTGCATGCCGCCGCACCCTCTCTCTCGCTGCCGCTCCACCCCTCTGCCGTGGCGGGCCCATCTCCCGTGCCTCACGGCACTACCGCCTCTTCGCAAAGCGCGGAAAGAGGGTTGCCCGCTGGTGATCGCCACTCGCCACAGCGTGTGCTGCCCCGTCAGACGGCAAAGTCGAAGAAACGCCAGGGGCCGCCCAACCCTCCGCAGTCCGACGTGTGTAACAGCGAAGGAGAGAAAGGGAAGGGAGAACATCCACAGCACCCCACCGAGGCCCCACACCACCTAGAGATGTGCCGTCTCAAGGCCAAGGTACTTCGCCTGCATGAGAAAATGGAAGAGGTCTCGAAGGACTTGTATGCCATGCTGTAGGTGGCTCAGGTTCCGGGGCTTCCGTGAAGGGTTAGACGGCTTTGGGGCATCATCCAGAAGGCAGAGGAAGAGGTATTTCACGTTTCTTTCGACTCTCTGCCGGCGGGTGAGAGAGAGCGGTGACTAAAGTCACCAAGTAAAGTAGTACGTCTCCTCACGGCAGATGGTCGTCGGATAAATACAATGGTTTGATGAGTTTAGATATCTTGTTGTTGTGTTTAACGAATAGAGGTTTAACTTCCAGACTAAGAATAGAAACAAGGCCATATCCAACCGTAATCGATTCGGTAGCCCGCGGTGATCACAAGTCTACTCTTTCATTGCGCTACGGACCAGACAGAGAAAAGGAACGCCCAGAGGAACCACAAACCTGATCTAAAACGACATAAAAAGAAAGAAGAGAGCAATAATAATACTGATAGACGAAGCCACAACAGCATCTGCTAAAAAAAACAAATACGATTTGAAAAAAAGGTAAAACAATTGAGTACATTGATACACCACTACGGTGTGTGCTAAAGTGGGATTGTAATGCTTTCTCTATCGAATAAAAGACAAAATCATTATTTTTTTAGACTTTAAGAAAAAGTAAAGAAGAGGTTTCATGAATTGTGTTGGAGTTGTTCCTGTTAGTGTTATTCCTCTTCGTATTATTGTCTCGTATCATAAATCCTTTTGTTGTTGTATCTTATTCCACAAGTTTTATAGAAGGCGGTGATAGCATAAGACAGTACGGAAAAGCATTAAGAGGAGCATTCTCAGATGTCAAAACAAAATAATAATATTAATAACGTCATAAAGATCGGAGCGTTAATCCTGGAAATCTCTACTGAGAGAACACATTTGTTACATATGATGAATGGTTAACTGTGACTTCCTTCCTAAACATTTTTTTTTTCTTCTCTTTTTTTTTGTTGATGCTTTGTTGTTGCTGTTTTTCGATTTCTTTTTACGACCGCACCCAACAAATGAAGTCGCAAGAGGAGCGTGAGAAGGACAGACAGATTATTGAGGAGGGTTGCCTATTATTCAGACCTTTTTAAGGTCGGTCTTAGTTTCTAACACTCTCTTTTTCTTTCTCTGTGCCTATAGTTCTAACGTAAAGCCCAGCGCAAAAAATTTAGGTTCTTTGTTGGTTTCTTTCCATCTTTTGTTCAGCTTTTCAAATTTTTAATTTGTTTCTGCCTTATTGAGTTTGATAGACACAAAGAAAGGCATCGAGCAGCTACTGCAACGAATTTCCAGCAAATAACAAAGGGAGGAAGAGAATACGTTTATCAATAACAGAATTTTTCTTCTGAGCAGAACACGTAAAGTACTAACTGATATTCCTCGCACCTGTAGACAACAAACTTAAAAAGGGCACGCTAGAGTATATACACATCACTCTGTGTACTTCACTGGACAGAGTAGTTGTTCTTTTTTTTTTTTTTTTCCCAGTGTTGTGGTGTATAAAAGCTTCATTCTATGTAAACTAGAGTCTTAGCCAACGTCATTAAGTTTAGAATTCCTTTCCATTCCTAGAAACACACACACACATATTTCAAGACGCTTTCTATTTTCCTTATTATTTTGTTAGCTCTCTCCCCCCCCCTTCTTTTTTATTAATTCTTCCGTCGCTATTTTCTTTCTGCTTTAATTTGTTGTTATTTATTTTTTTCCACTGATTTATTTCTTTCGTTGACCTTGGTGATTGCTTCGTCAGGCGCTTTCTCACATCTGCGTCATTTTTTGTATTCTTCTTCGTTCCGCGTCGCACTGGCATTATGCTGGACGACTCTATGCTAGCTATCCCGTTGGAGGAGGTGCGGCGTAGTCCGGATGTCACGGGGGAAGCGAAGAGCCGCAGCTCTCCCACTCCTCACTGCGCCACCCCCCCCATTCGCTTCTCCCCTCCTCTCGTTCCCGAATCGTTCTCACCGCTGCGGCAGAGCATCCGGACTCCGCCGAGTCATCCGTTAAGGAGCACCACGCCGAGGCCGACGGGGCCCGCTCTCGGACCGAGGCCGAGCCCACCGCCATCCTCCGTGGCGCCAGCCCCACAGCGGCACTCCCCTACCATCTTAGACGACACGCCCTACTCAGGTCATCAAGCCACCAACAGTCTTCCCAACACACTCGTCAGGAGCGAGACCGGTGCGGAGTGGCCACCGGAGGCAGTTCCAATGCTCCAGCCAGAACTTAGTAATCAGTCCCTCGGGTATCGTTCCACGACTCCAGAGCTAGCGGAGTTTCATCCGCGAGCGAGTCGGAGGAGCCCTCCTCCGACTCGCTCGCTGCCTGTCGCTCCGGTTCGTCCGGGGTGGGGATACGACCCCCGAGATCAAAGTCTCTCTGCAGTTTTGTCGGCGGAGCTCAAGGATACGCGCTCCACCGTCCTACCGCAAGAGCTGGTTCTCCCCCCCACGCCTGCACTTCCCGTGCGTACACCCGAGCGCCAGCCCGATCAGGTTCTGGTGAGCTCTGGCACGCACGTTGTCGCTGGGCCAGCGCCGTTTACCCTGCTTCAGCCCAACGCGCTGTCCCTAGAGTTCGAGGAGCATTCCGAGTCGAGAATGCCCCCACAAGACGATATTCGTATCACGCCGGCCGTCTCTCGCCGGGCTTCCGTTCAGCCAGTTCCTACTACACCCGCACCGGACCCTTCGCCGCAGGTGTGCATGGTGAAGCCGAATTACCTGGTGTTGGAGACGCTGGACACCTCCGACTCCACAGCCCCTCTAGAGGCTTTGAGCTCACCGCAACACATCGAGCCGCGTCGATCTCCAGTTATCAAAAAGAAGATTCCAACAGAGCCCCCTCTAGTGCGCCATGACGGTTCACAATGTCAACTCTTAAAGCCGAACTGCCTGACGCTGGAAACCAGAGAGGTAGACCCTGAATCTCGAATTCTAGAAGAAACAAGCCCGACGCCCACGGCTTCACCCCAACACACACCACAGAGACGAAACTCCTCTCCTGTGATTCAGAAGCCGGAAATGGCCCCAGTGCAAGCCGATGGGACTGATCCACTGTCAGGCCACATGCAGCCGACCGTACTCAATCCACACGCGGCTACGATGGCCCATGAGAATTCGGGAACCTTTACGGGGGACTCCCGAGACGGAAGGCGGAAGTCCAGTCGTCGCCACACCGACGAGCCTCCACCTCTGGAGCCCGAGCCACGTGGGAATGTTACGCCCAGTCCCTCCCCTCGGCACCCGGAAAGCAGCAGACCCCCCCTCTCGGACCAGGCGAGTAGCCAGCAAAAGGCTCCTCTTCTCTCTCTCGAAGGCGGCGGGGAAGACTCCGACGACTTCCCGGACGAGGAGCTGGAGACCTTGCGGGATGGACGTCGGCGCTACAGCGTTACACACTATAGTTCAGTGCAGCCCGTGTCATCAGGAGGCAGAGAGCCAAACGCCAGCCCGCGAGCCCTGGGAGACGTCAACATTTCGTACTTCATTCTCTCTGCACCCGTGTCCAACTTGTATGCCGCGGAAGGTGATGGGGTAGGAGGGGGGGAACCCGGTTCCTCGACCCTGCCTTCCATTCCCACCTGGACGGAAGCTTGCCCGCGTAAACCCTCGCACTCTCAGTCCTTCTTTCCGCTCACGGCCACCGAACTGCGCCAGGTTTCTGAGGAGTACACCCCGGCGGAGGAAACAGACCGCAACTTGGTTCCGTCCTCCGTCCCAGAGGAGCAGCTGGAGGCGGGAACACCACACAACGCCTCCGACGAGTCCATTCTTACCCTCCCGCCGAAACTCCTCCAAACCCAACGCGAGGATCCCGAGATGATGGCGCTGATGACGGCAGACAAAGCGTTGAAAGGGGGGGTGAAGTCGTCCGAAGACTTTCCACAAGGGCCGCCCCGTTCCGTGGAGTTGCGGCGCGACTCGAGTGTCCCGATGGAGGCAATGACGTCTGGAGAGCGGAGCAGCAGCTGGAGCAATTTCGTGCCTCCCCTCCCCACCCTTGAGGAACAGGTGGAGACGGAGGGAATCAGCGCATCCTCCTCCACGCTCTCCACGGGCAGCCCCCCACCAGAGCTGCTGCACACCAGCCGTAGGGAGGAGAGTGTGGACGTTCCGGAAGAGCCGCAGCTCCAACTCGCTCCGCGACGCAGTCTCTTTCAGTCGCAGCTGACGCTTCAGCTCGACCGCGTCAATCAGTGGCACGCCGCTGAGATGGGGGGTCCGCCAGAAGTGCTCCACACCCAGCGCCATCACAGGGGTACTTCCTCTGTGATCAATGACGGCCCATGCTCGGCGCGTGCAACGCGTGAGCCCAGTGTCACCTTGGATGCCAGTCGATCCCCGTCCGCAGGTGTGTTCCCGCTGGAGAGTGGTGAGCTTCTGCAGGTCATTGATGAGGAGGTTCGCGACACGGATGCCCGTCAGTCCCCTCCTACTCCTGCACGTTCTATGCATCTCGCTCGGCGTGAGTCGCGCACCTTAAGGCTCCCTCCGCAGAGTACATCACCTGAACTGATAGTTAAAGAAGACGAGCAGTTCTCTCGTCCAACCAGCGCTGCCATTTTATTCCTCACCTCCTCCAGGGGTTCGCACTCCGCACGCCCAGACAAGGACTCGAACCGCGGAACACCGCACCCTCTCGCTCAACAGGATGATGCGCCAGAGGAGGTGTATATCATCGACAGAAAGAGTGTAGCCAACACGGAGGGCACCACAAGCCCGAGTATTTACTCGCGTGAGGTTGGAATGCGTGAAGACGAAGATGAGCCAGTGGCCCCGAACCTAGACAAGCGTAGGAGTGTAGCCAACACGGAGGGCACCACAAGCCCGAGTATTTACTCGCGTGAGGTTGGAATGCGTGAAGACGAAGATGATCCTGTAAATATAACTATCGCAGTGCGGAAGAGTGTACCATTTCAAGGCAGAACACTCTATGAAAGTCCAGCACATCACTCTGTTCACCAGGAAGATGCCAAAGCGGAGACCTCAGTGAGCCATCCGCCGTCTGTGGTGCTCATCAATGGGCGAAAGCAGACCACGCCCCGAACGCCAAGCGGTGCCACCCCGGATAGCGTCATCGGTTCGGGTGAGATGCGCTTCCCTGGTTTTAGAAAGCTGGAGGGCGATTCGCCAGCTCCCAACAGTACGCCGCCTCTGCACGACACGATGCTCTCGCTGCACTCCACTCACGAGTCGGAAGGGAACCCAACTGCGGAGGACGACGAGGTGCAGCGCGGTGTGCAGCGTGCTGCCACTAGCGATAGTGCCCCTGTGCGCTACATTGCCCTGGTGAACGGGCGTCCGGTGAGCATGAGCAACTCGAACTCCTCGAGCGCGGCGGCGGTGGTCCAGTCGATCGCGGGTCCGAAGGAGGAAGAGCCACCACGGCAGCGCCGAGCGGACGAGCGGCGTAGTGGAGGAGAGGAGGGCCGCAACGCTGATGGAAGTCCGAACCTCACTCCGGATTCCTCGAGGGCTTCACGGATGGCAGGCGATGCCGCCACCTCACAGCAGGACCACCTTCATCTTCCGCTGCCGGGACGAGACCATTTAGCGGGCACCAGCACGAGTGCTTCCCGCCTCCACGACCAGGACCATCATCTGCACTCTGCTGCGGTGCGGAGGAGCACCGAGCCCCGCTCTCGGAAGTCGAGCCCCCACAGCTCCTCCTTGTCGTTTGGGGACACCTCTAAAGGGCAAACACCAGATAAGTTTGAAGTTCCGCAGAAAGTATACCATCACACCCCTTCCAAGGGCAGCTCGCTAGCTGAGCGGCTGCGCTCCATGTGTCACTCTATCGATAGAAGCCAGCCTACACCCCATTCGCTCAGTAACTCCGACTTGGAGCACTTTAGCGAAACGTCAAAGGCAAACAGTCTCGACGCGACGAATCTCACTCGTCGTGTTCGAACGCTGGATGCGGATACTCCTAAGAAGTGGTTAGAAGAAAGCGCTGCGGCCCGAAAAATCACCCGGTTTATGCGGCTGGCTGCAGCGAAGAGGAAAGCGCGGCGTTCCAGAGCGGAAGTCGAGAAGCCCATCGATAGCGTGGTGGAGGGGGTCAGGATCACGCCGGATGACGAGAAGTACATCACTGAGGGAACTAAACTGGTCGAGCCAGTGGACATCGAGGACATGGCTGCTAAGGTCATCACCCGGTTTATGCGGCTGGCTGCAGCGAAGAGGAAAGCACAGCGTTCCAGAGCGGAAGTCGAGAAGCCCATCGATGGCGTGGTGGAGCGGGTCAGGACCACGCCGGATGAGGAGAAGTACATCACTGACCCTCCGGAAAAAGATTATAGTGTGGGGAGTAGCGGAAAGGAAATGGCGAAGGAGGCTCTTCCTCTTGTAGCGAGCGATGAACGATGTTTTACGAGTGTCCCGCACCATGGTGTTCCCGCACCATCAAAAGCGCGCTCCTCTAGTCCCCTGTCTCGAAAGACCGTTGATGCTTCGACTTCAATGGACACGCTGAACTCGAGTAGCACCGCCCTCCCCCCGCTCAAGAGCGGCACCGCACCGCACTCTAGGCTTAGTTTGTACGGTGGGGACTACAGGGATGTGCAAGAGTTTCGGATGTGGCGGGAGAACCAAGTCCACACGTTGTCGCCAGCACCCGCTTCGACCAGTCCTACTGTACAGCAGGACAATTCCCGGCTAGCCTCCACGGAAATGTTAATGGGTAATTGGCTGTGGTGGATCCAACAGGAGCTGCGGGATTCGGAAGGTCCAAATGTTCAGCCGCAATGGAGTGCGGCGGCCTCGATCAATCCGCTCGTGATGAGGATCCCTTCCCCACCCCACGGTTCTCCAGCGCCCACCACCTTGTGGCCGCCCCTTCCGCACCGTTCCACCCGCGAATGGAAGGCGCACCTGCTGCAGCAAATGCAGCGCCTCACGCGTTCTCTCCTCGCGGAAGACCCCGAAATGCTGGACTTCTCCCTCTCCTTGGAGGAGGGCGATACGCCGCCCATCCAGCAGCAGCAGTGGACGCACCTCATGGCCCCCCTGCGCCTCCCTACCGACCTCTGCAAGGACCAGCACTCGTATATTGATCCAGAGCAGCGCAGTTTGGAACTGGAATCGTCAACGGAGCTGCGTGGACGTCACCAACACTCCTTCATAACCAGCAGCAGCAGCAGTGAGGGAAACGCATCGCTACGGAGCGACGACGCGCTGAACAGCAATAGGAGTCAATGCATCGCCCTCTTTATGAACAGCACGAGTGAAGAGAGCCTCGCCGATGTGGTGATGTTAGACCAGCAGAAACCTCGAAAGTATACTCCTTCGTATGGCCCGCAAGGCCAGATGCCCTTCAAAATTGAATACGATACTCGTGTCAGTCATTCCAATGCCTCCTGATTCCAGATGGTTGGATTCATTTCTCTTCTACGGAACGTAAAAGTGTAGTCGTGTTTTATTTAGCACTGGTTTTCTTTTTTATTTCTGAAAATATCTCTGCGTGGCCGATATTATTTTTGAGAGAGAAAAAAAACTTTGATGTTGGTTGTTATTGTTTTACGATTTTACCTTCTCTAGCGGCGTCAAGCCTGGTGGGACACGTAGAAAGAAGTGTTTTCCTTTCATAAAGGTGTAGCTGGAGCCACCTGAACCTTTATCCTCGAGACGATTTAATTAGTGAAACAAAAAAAAAAAAACTGAACTGAAAAATTAATATTTCTCAGACACTTTTTATGTACCAGTTCTATCCAATATGATAAAGTTAAGATCTCCCGCTGTATATCCTTTAAAAACAACAAAAATAAAAATAACAAAGAAAATAGAAGATGCCCATCTTCATCCACTTTTGTTTTGTACAGTATTTAATTTATATCAGTATTTCTTTTTTTTTTTTTTCTTTTTTCCCTACCTCTAGATTATCATTGTCTGCACTCCTTTATTACCCTTTCAAATATATTAAAGAAAGACAAATTTCTTTTGTTTCTCGTTTGGAAATCTCTCCACACATGTATCTCAATGAGAGGTCATTCAATGTTTTCTTCTCGATTTATTGCTCTGCTTCAATTATTATTATTCTCTTCTTTTTCTCTCTTCTTTTCCACAGAATACCACTAGATCCTGTTCACACAAGACAACAGTTACCTCTTTTGACTGTTTTGTATTTTACTTTTTGTACTTCTTATTTTTGCTGTATTATTATTTTAGTGTTATTATGTTGCAGTTATTCTTATCGCTCTACATTTAACTCCGCGTCTCTTTCATTATCTTCTCTTAATCCTCACTATTATTGTACGTCATTCTACTCTTCGCGATTCGTGTTACAGCACGGACAACGCAGAGCGCCACATACTTGAAGCGTCGAATCGGCGGTACGCGGAAAGGGCACACCTGCATCGCATCTGTACTGCGTCGCGTGTCGCACCACTCTGTCGGTGACGCGAAAAGAACGTTCCTATTAAATTGCTTTCTGGATGCCGATCCCATCTTCCTCCCCGCCATCCGGCGACAGGGGTTATGCAAAAACAACGGAGGAGCAGATGGAGCTCACGGGTTGTCTCAAGAGCCGGAACATCCTGAAGCCACTCTCTCCTCGGCGCGATGTCGCACTGGACTTGCGCCAGCGACGCCCCCTCTTCTACCGTGACACCTCTGCTGCCTTCCATCGTGACTTCCCGAAGGAGTTCTTCCACTCTGCAGAGACCTCCACCACCTCCTCCTACTTGCACAAGTCTACTACGTTCACCCCAGAGCCGGTACACATGCCAGGCTACTCCCTCCCCTCCTTCCCCACCCACCACACAAATACGAGTTTCACCCACAACGACGTCGATCCCTCCAGTCCACACACCATCGACACGTTTGGCGACGACCTCCCTGGACCACTCAACTCCCTCACGAAAGACCTAGTAGAAGCGTCCGACTCCCCACCACAGACGCTACGAAAGCCACTCATCCATATACACGGAGAAGAGGATTCTGACACAACCGTACCGGCACCGCACACCGCCCACTCCCCGAGGTCCCTGGAATCCACTATGCGGCCAGTGACGGCGATCAAACCCGTTCCCCTCTCCATGAACGCGGCAGACAACACCACATCCCTCAGCCAGCCGCAGACACAACACGGTAGATCTCCACTCACGTCAACGCATCCGTCACACAAGGACCTCTCGGTGACATCCACGAAGCCAACATACCACATTGCAACTTCTGAAACCTCCTATCCTACCACGCCACCACCCGCGCATGAGCACGCAACAACCAAATCACCATCCAACCAAAATGCCCCAGCTCCTGCTCTCCAGGACAACCCCGAGTCGCCAGTGTCTACCCTGAAGCGAGCTCCATTCGTGATGGACGCGCAGGACAGCTCGTCCTCGAAGGTGCAGCCCCAGGAAGCGGCGACCGCCACTGAGCGAGCGCTTGTATTAGTAGTCCTTGGGAAGCAAGTTCTTCTTGGATCGAACTCTACTGTTGGTTCATCTGTCACCATCATGGACCGTGGTGATGGACCTCCGGTCAAAGTGGTGCATGCTGACACTGGGCGGCGCGGTGAAGCAGCCGTAGTCGGAGAGTCTATACAATCGGATTCCTTGAATGCAGTGGAGCATGCTCATCTGCCGTCAGAAGTAAGAGCAATGCCTGTGGTTCTCCTGCGACCGAAGAAGCTTCTTCTTGGCTCGATTTTACAGTCCATCTCCAGATCCACACTACTGGCTCTTGAAGGCAAGGTGGATCGTATCGATGCACCTCAGAACTCGAATGTCGCGTCGTATCGGAGCAAGGACCCACCACCTCCGGCTGGCCAGGGTCGTGCAACTGTTCTGCTTATTAAGCCGGCCAGGCTTTTGCTAGAAATGGACGTTCATTCAACTTCTGGAAATCCACCAATAGACTACCTACCTCATGATCCCGAACCCACATCAACCAGCACTGTAACTAATATACCTCAACACGTCACAGGAACCAATAGTCTCCACAGCCCCTCACAGGAACAGCCAGCGGCACCAATAAAGGAATACAACGGCGTCGACAGCACTCCTTCACCTTTCGTTCTCCGACAACGCAAGAGTCTCTCTCTGGAAGCATTACCAGAAAACTCATTACGCATTACCACAGAACTCACACTCGGTATACCAATAGCCCCTGCTGAACTCAGCGGCATGGCCGAGGAAGCCGAGGTGGCGCACTCTCTCAGTGTCAAGAAGCGCCAGAGCGTGGCGTACGGCAGTCACTCAGCCAGTCCGGCCCTGGAGTCTGCTGAACTGAGCGGCATGGCCGAGGAAGTTCCAATGGGTTCTTCGATGTTGGCCATTCCCTGTGTGGTGGGTGAACCAGTGAGCGAGGGGGATACCGTGAGGGACGGCTCTACAAAGGATAGAGGAGAGCAGCTGGTGTTCGTACCGCAGCCACCTGAAGGTTGGCGGAAGTCCAGTAGTTTTATGTGGATTGGCAGTAGTCGTGTAAGCCACCCCTTGTCGACGTCGAACTCCTTGGTGTTGAAAAGGCGAAAGAGCACCTCCTGCGGGGAGGGCTGTGGCGTGCGGCCCCCTCCGCCACAGCCCTCGTCGTCGTCGTTTCAGGACTTACCGCAGGTGCATCGCAGTCCGCTCGGCAGCTCTGCACGACTGCGTCGTTGTTTAGTGCCGGACTCAGTGAGAGCAGTGCCCTCGATTTCCATCTCCTTAACTGACTCCGATGTGGAGCAGTTGAGCGGTCGGCCGGCGAAGGTGGAGGGTCGAACGCTTGAGGAATCCTGTCAGGTGGTGGTGGGGAGCGGCGACGTACGGCAAGAGGGACCACCGCCACAGACAACAGGAACACCAACTAACGCAGCCGAGCAACCACAGCATCCGGAACCCCGTAAGGAGACGACGCCGCAAGTGTTGTCAATCGAACAATCCCAAACGGTGCCTTCGCCGACACCGAAGCAGCGCGTCGTGGAGGAAACGGTGCCGTCTTTCTCTCCTTTGCTACCCCCGCTCCTCAGTCCCCAGGCGTCTCTCGTCTCGATACCGCAGCATTCGTATCAAGAGCCATCCGACCATGTCGGAGCGGCTGGCTGTTGTGGCAAAGGGGTCCTCAGTGGGGCCTCCTCCACCCACCAGAGTAGTGTGGAGTCGACCTCGATCTTCGAGGTGCCGAACACACACAAGACGTTTCGCGGAAAGTGGTTGCGCTGGAGACAACAGTCTCTCAGCACCACCGAGTCGTCGTCCAACAGCAGTGAAAAGCACGAAGGTGTGGTCGTGCCCCCCACTGGCAGTGATGTGCTGCCACCACTGCCAGTGCACCACGAAGCGAGGCTGAAGCGGAGCCCTCTTCCGCCAGCGGAGATGTCCTTGCCGGTAGGCCAGAATGCTACGACGCTGCAGCGGTGTCCTCCTGTCTTGTCCATTCCTGCACACCCAGTGGCGAGGGCGACGCTAACGTCGAGTCAGAAGCCTTTGAAGAGAGAGTTCTCAGACCTCGACGAGAGTTGCTGGTCGGCTGGCTCCAGCGAGTTCCTTGGCAGGCCGTTGAACGCGATTATCATAAGCAGCAGTGATAGCAGTCTAACCGAAACCAGCAGCATCACCACACATGGCAGCAGTTCGCCCATCCTAGGCTTTACTAACGCCTCTGTGACCTGGACAGTGAAGCAAACCTATCGGTTGAGTCCAGCGGTGTTCGGTGCAGATGCGTGTCATGTATCGCCGCCAGTGTACAGCCCCTCCTCCGAGCGCTCTGTGGAGTCCCGTCTCGCCTCCTCGTCTTCGGATCGCTACACCGTTCGAAGTGATGACGAGCGGGATGTTCAGCCCACCGAGGAGCGGGGCATCACACTCTTTATGAGTAGTGTGACGGAGTATAGTAGAGGAGATGTGGTGCTGATTCAGCCGCATCGCCCAAGAATGGCAGGTCGAGGGCTAGGGCCCAGCGGCAGACGAGGTTTTCGTTTGGAGGAAGACTAGACGACCAAGAAGAACTGGTATTAATATTATTGTTATTGTTGTTGTGTTTTGCGAATCTACACTACCGTGATGGCGTATACAATTTATATCACATAGAAATACGTTATATTACTTTATTACATTATAACTACTAGTAGTTTTTTTTTCCTTTCTTTTTGTATCTGTAATATTTTCGAGAAATGCTTTCATGGTCCAGTTCCAATATTGCTCGTGGATTCGTACATCCGTTGTTGTTGTTGTTTTTGTATAATTGTTGTTCTGTTTTGACTTTTGAAATGCATATAATATATATATATACATATATAAATATATTATATGTATTTCTATTTTCCGGTTGGAACAGCGTGGATAGGTGTTACCATATGTTTCTGGTATTTTGTACAATATTTGTTTGTTTTATTATTACTGTTATTATTATTATTTTTGGTGTATCAGTGAGTGCACTATATTCACGAGAAAAGAAGAATAGAAGAAATGACAATCCTAATGGCTCGTTTGTAGCGCACGAGATGTATGTGTTTTCCCGTGTAGCGCGTATAGCTTACTGTTTGGAGTTCTATACTGTGTCTGCATTATCATCCGAATACATTTCTGTATTTCTTTATTTATTTTCTTTGTAGCGAATGCATAATTCACATTCTCCAAAATTTCATTCGCTTTGCTGTGTACTCATCCCCCTCCGTTAAGACAGAAATAGAGGCAAGGTGAATGGAAAGGTGTTGCATTAGCAAGGCTCATTATTCAATTAGTTTGTTGTTTAGTCATTTAGTTATATAGTGTCCCAAAACCCAAAAAGAAGCGTATCCTTTTCTTATTATTACTACTTTGCTTTATTTATTTTTGCTGGGTCTCAAACTGTGAATTTGAGATACTCGTAACTTCAGCTGCTCTCTTTTAGCAATACGCATATCATTATTCGTTGGTTTTTGTAAGTCAAGAGCTGAATTCTGTATAGGTAGTCCTCACAATCACGTGTGTGTGTTTTTTTTGTGGCTGACATTTTTCATTATTATTAGGTTTCATCGAAAGGAAACTCTTCAACGAAGGCTATAAAAAAAGAAGGAAATAAAAATAAATATTATAGAGAACAGGTGGGTAACCCCCCCAAGC